>RJWJ010016396.1:0-34550 GCA_004363605.1 Indri indri
AAAATATATTAATAGGAGAGGGAAAAAGCGATCATTCCACATTGCTCCTTCTTCGCTATCAGAAGAATCTATGATGAGGAAGTGCTGGAGTACCTTAGTATATGGCATTGTATCGTACAGCAGGCCTGTCCCCACAGCCTTTGGTCTTTTGTCTCTTTCTACCAACCTCTTGCCTCTCCATTTACCTTCTTTTAGAAATCACCTTATCTTTAAAATTTTCTCTATATTACTCTAAAACCTGACCGAACGATTTCATTAAATTTGGTGGCCTCTCTTAAACTGAATTATAAACTGAGGAATAGCACTGGTCATTAGTCCATTCATTCGTTGATTCATCCAAGAGATATTCATTGTGTTCCTATAACAGCGATAGGAGTATTTCTCAAGTTCCATTACTGATCCAACCCATCTCCGTAGATTACAGAGGGCAAGGGTTGGAGTAGGGAAAGGAGTGGCCATTTGATGAAAACTGAATCCCTAAAAGAAATAATAGTTGAATTGTGCTTACAAAAGGACAACTAATTAGCTGGGGAGAAGAGAGAGGATTTATCTCTACTGATTCATCCCTACTTCTTTTTAAATATGTGACTCTTTTTATCTTCCTAAGCTTTTGGAGAGAGTGGAGGACAATTTGGTATACACCTGGGTATTTATCTCTTGGGTTCAGATGTCCCTTGGCTCCTACTGGGACCTTTGTCCTCAGAGGGCTCAGATCTCATTCAGAGTTCTATGCACTGGTATGTTGTCAACAATTGTGAGATTAACATTAGTAGCTTGTTACTAACTAAGCACCAAAAAGGGGAGAAATGTAATCTTTTCTAATATGAGCTTTCCTACTACCTAGGTGTGTAACCTGGGTCAAGGCTCCTTGCTATTCTGAGCCTTTTTTCTTTACCTGTAAGGTAACCAAGTTGGACTCATAATCCCCGTGGTCTTTCCCTGCCTGTAATTCCCCATTGCCCAGACTTTCTGTTCTGCCATAGATTAGTGGCCATTCAATGTAACAAGAGCAAAGCCTTGTGAAGAAATTGGGTTCTTGGGATATCTGATCAAAAGAACTCCTAGGTGAATGAGCTTGTGCTTGGCATAGTAAGAAAATCGACAGCATTATTGACCGAGCGGCTAGGGTGGAGGGATGGGGAAGAAGTGTCTTAAAGGAAGAGAAATGGAGTATGAGCAATTTCTTTCTCGCCTTCTTTCTGGTAAACAATGTGCAATTGAATTCTCTGGAGAGTCAGCAGAATCAGTTAACTTTCCCAAGTCTGTCTTCCTTACACCCATGCACGAAACATGATGGTAGCTTTAAGGAGAACATCTTTTAGTTTTCCATTTCATTACATTGTAGTAAAGTATTGAGCCAAAGTATCTGTGGCCGCATAACATGGCCAAAGTTATCGGTGCTTTCACTGGAGGAATACTTAACTTGAACTCCTAGTTAAAGATGGAGGCCAAGTGAATTACCATGCTATTGTCTTGTATCTCTTCTTTCAGTTAGGGAGATTTAAAAATAATATGGCTAACATTTAGAGAAGACTCACTATATGTAGGATGACAATAAAATGTATTATCTAAGCTGAGGTGCTTTTGAGAGTGTAAAGAGAGACTACTGCAAATTATTAGGCTCGGACAACTGTCACAAGCCAGAATGTCCTTGGCCCATTGGGTCATATGGTTCCCCCAGTTAGGGCCAGATTCTGTGCTAAATTGGCTTACCTTGTTTAATCCCCATAACAATTCTACAAGATGATTATTGTTATTTCCATTTAATAGCTGAGGAAACTGAGACTTAGACGAGTGAAGTCACTCTAGTCCAAAATCTTACCCTCGTAATTGGAATCTGAGCCCATGTCTAGAACAGGCTATAACCCCTCGTTATAAGGCCTTCTACAGCCTCCTGACTTCTGCCAGGTATGACAGATGCATGCACACTCTTCTAATTAATTTGCCATTGTTGGGGGAAGGTGATTTTTATCAACTATATTTATAAAAAGAAGCCTTAGAAGCGTGTCAGAGAGTTCTAACATCAAAAAACATGTAATAACCTCTTTAAACCTGTTTATATGGACACCAGATGTTAATATCTCACTTTTTAAAAAAACTAGCCCTTTGAAAATTTGGACAAAAGGATTAATAGAAGCAACAGACAAGGGAGCTTTCAAATTGTATCGAACATCCATGTACATCAGGAAAAAAATAGTTTGTGCTTTTTTGATGTTTCAGGGATATATGTATATATACATATATATATATATTTTAGCTTCAAATGTATTATATGTTGAATGGGGTAGTTAAGATGGGTAATTTGATCATTTTACTGGTATCAAAGCGTGTATTGCTTATTCTGAAATCTGTCGTATTTGTTCCACTTCCCCCTCCTTCTGTCTCCACTACTCCCGTCCCCCCTGCCCCTCAGAGTTAAGCTACCCTTTATTTTGGACAACACTATCACACACATGATTGAGTCAACAATTTATGGCTTTTAAAAATAGGGATTTTGTCCTCTCTTAGGTTTATTGTTTATCATAATCATCTTTCAAGTGAAAAGGCTAATTTACTCTTTCTATAGGAATATTTTAAGCTTGATTATCATAATATTACAGCTGCCTGAAAAGGTCTAAAACGGGACATTGACCTTGAATGTTTTCTGCATTTAGCTCGCGGTGCTTAACATTCAGGAAAGAATATAACTGCAACTCATTTATTAATGTATAATCTCAAAATGTTAACTATTGCTCTGTAAATACATGCCATGCAGATTATAGAAAGCTTGTAGGATATAAAATGCATTGGTATTTTACCAGGGTAAGTATGTTGGAAATACAATATAACTAAAGTCAGTTTTCCCATTGGAGCTATTGTAGTTTATAATTTAATTTTTACTGACATTTTGCCATGTATATTATTAGTTTGACAAAATGAAAGTGAAATAATCCTGACTTAATTAAACAGAAACCGAATTGCCTCTGTTAGTTTCTCTGTCTTTCTCTGATTTTCTTTTTTCCTTCTCCCACTTCCACAAAAACACTGGGAAAAGAGTTTGGTGTTTTATGGAAGTGAGATAATTGCTCCCCAGAGAATGGGCTTTTTTATATAGACTCCCTAATTTGGGAATGGGATGGATTTATAGGACAAGAGGTTCGTCAAAAGGAAAGGTTTTTATTAGTGCTTCTGTGGAAGCGATCACTTTCAGTAGGAATGATTGCTTCTTGCCAATCGAGACAATAATTTAAATATCAAAGCCTGTGCCCTAGAAATGAAAGGCAACAGAAAATGAGGAATGATGAATTGATAGAGGTTTGGTGGTAATATAGAATACAGTCATCATCCTGACTTCGAAAGAAGTCTGCGTGTTCTCAGTGGGAAAGGAGTGTTCTTAAGCTGGTTTATAGCATAATAGAAATCCCAATTCTCAGATGAGGAAATGAGGGACAGGTAAGTGAGGTATCCTGCTCAAGGCCACACAGCTCATGAGGGGGTAGGAGGGAGGCTGGCATCTAGGTCTCCTCCTTTGTCATTTAAGGTTCTTTTCCCAAGGATGTTCAGTGTGGATTTTTTTTTTTTTTAGTTAAAGATAATAGTTTGTAATAGTCTCGGTTTGCTTTTTGTATGATAGTATATTATACCATACATGATACATCAAAGACAGCAGGGAAAATGGTTTAAACAGTTAAACAGCCTTTCCAAGATTTTATGTTCTTGAGGAAAGATCTGTAAAGATAGATTACACTGCAGTTTGAAACTCTAAATTTGTTATGCCTTGTTTAGTTTTAAATATTTAACAAATGACAGATGTGCAATATAAAATCAAAATCTGCTTCAAAAGTGACAGTGATAAACTTTAAACATTTTAATACGGATCAGTCCTGTTAATTTTCGGAAAAGGAAGGTGGGAGCTAAAAATAGCTATTAATATGCAATAACAGCAAGCTAAGTATTTGTCATCACCTTTTGGCAATGTAAGAATTCCTTGTTAGGGTGTTTCAGGAAATGATTCTGACTTAAATACAGTCAAATTTCTGGTATATACAACTTATAGGAATCTTCCTTTTGTTTCCACTTGAGTTTTGCTTGTTGCCATTCTGTTCTTTCAAATGGAAATGAAGCATATTATCTACTTCGTATCTGTGCATTAGTTGGGGACCAGAAGTTGTTTGGATATTTGTGACTGCATTGTTTACAGAAGAAGAGATGGAAACTATGCATAGACTGAAAGCCTGATACAGAAAAGACTGATATTAACTAATTTATTAATATTCCTGGTGAAACTGTCATAAGAGTTCCCTTTGTTTGGTTCAGCTTTTCCTGATTTGGGTAGACTCCTTGTGGTAAGATTGTGAAGTGTGTAGTGTACAGACTGATTAGCAATCTATGTTTATTTTAGGCTGTTTATCTATTTTTTTCCCCTAAATCCTTTATGGTTGAGATTCTTGAAGATTTAAGATCAATGTTACTGATGGTGTGCTGATTTTCTGTGATTATCCATTTCTTTCTCCTTCAAGGTGAGGAAACTCTGTGACTAGGGAAGGTTCTTGATATGTCTGCGCTGTGTGTTTATAAAATATTCTGAGCGCTGTCTCCCAAGTTTAGTGAAGTGGATATTATGTTAAATTTTAAATTGCTTAAATTAGATTCAAGACAGTAAGTATAATCTCAGGATCTTGACTTGTGCAAGTGACACTTTGATCCCAAGGGGAAAACATCCAGCTCTACAAATCTAGTACACTTCTGGTCATTTCAGAAAGCAGCGAGCTCAGTGAACACAGCACCTTTCGTAGATGAAATATGGTTAGCGAAACATCAGTGGGGACAACACTGTGTATGTTTGTACATGCATCTCCGTGAGCACAGAAAAAAGACTTACGCATACATATGAGTGTAAATATGTTTTAAAATATACACCAGTGAAGTCAAATTGTCTATAGTGAGGGCAAATAAGTACCCAAAGGGAAATAGGAAAATTCTGGGAAAATTTTGGGAAATAAAAGATCACTTCTATGAAATGTGGTGACTTAAGGTCCATCGGTAAATAGACTACAAATCTTGTCTTTAAAAAGCCATTCCAGAGGAGTAATAAACAGGTTCTGTCACAGCATGATAATGCAAAGAAACTGAATAAAGTACAGGATTCTGCACAGGTGCAAAATCGGAATGCGTTCTTTGAGTACATTAAGATGCATTGAGTACATTAAATAATTTTTATTTTTTAAAGAAATATCCCTAAACAAAAATAAGAAGGAAAGTGTTTTTTGACATATATTTTAAAAAGTGTGTACAACTGAATCATTAATTACCTTGAGAATATTAGTTTATTCAGAAATCAAGATAGTAATCACATGAACCAAAGGATGTTTTTCTGTTTTTCTAATGCAGTATTAGCTTCTGCAGTTCTTTGATACTATTTTAGAAAAATCATGTTTCTTTTACAAAATGGCTTTTTATTTTTTTTTTAATTGTAAAATGATTACATGTCTCATTTTAGATTGAATAGGCAAATCTTTTTTTTTTTTTTTCTGGGTGCTGCAGAATGCTTGGATTTTCTTCTACATCTCAAAGCTCTTTTAATTCACTGCTCACAACCAAATTTACATCTTAATTGCAGAGTTCACATTTAACAATATAGACAGCATAATGCTACTGGTAATTAAGCTTTTACTACCTGCTTTTATACAGTATTCTCAGGCACAGTTTTTGCTATGTGAGTTCTGATCTAGAAACTTGTATGCATTTAGACCACAAATAAAAAGAATCAGGCCCATATCTTAGACATAGCTAAATACAAGGCAGGGAAATTGCTTTCTTCTGTGGGGGGACCAAATCATATCTGTCATTTTTATATTCTGAATTTTAATGTGGCTGTTCTATTTTAGTGTTTTATTTTTTAAAGACCTAGAAAATGTGAGAGGGTTGAGTCCTGATTTACGGAATATAACACACAGTGAATATCTGAACTAATTTATTTTGATCTCGAAGATTATACTATTTCTATCATGTAAGACTTAAGATTTAAAAGGTTGGTGAGCAGTAGAGCTGAATTATATCAAAATTGTGGGTTTTTCACTCTCCATAAGGGAGCAGTTATCTCTTTGCCATAAATAGCTGGTATCTATTCCAATGTACATTTGCTAGTATAAAAAAAATCCTGTAGTTTAAAATAGGACCTAAGCAAACTCTTTGTTATATGGAAATTAAAAGACAAGCTAGCAGTACACTATTGTAGGGGGGAAAAACACCCTTCTCCTCTTATATTCTTTTTTTTTTTTGAACACTTTTGATTGAGAATTCTTAGTTTTGTAAATTATTATCTGTTTGAAACTAGTTCTTATAGTGACCAGACTGTGTGATGGTTCACAAAATGTTTCTGGGTTGATTCTTTAAAGCATGTAGGGCACACTATGTATGGAAACAAATATGTTCACTGCATTTTATTTGAAAGCTGGATGTTTTGGGTAAAATCATATATATATATATTCCTCGTTTGGAAGCTTTTATTGAAATAAGTATATAATTAAGAATACTTTAATGCTTTCAGTGCACCGTTTAGTAATGCTGTCCCTACCAAAAAAAAAAAAAACAAAAAAACCAAAAAACATTGCAGTCTTTATTTTGTCAAAATGCATTGAGATAGATTTAATGCGCTATTTATCCCAACAGCCCTCAGTCTCCCACCCCTGAAACCTTCAAAGCCAATTGGTCCCGCAGTTGTTTACCTTTGTTGTGAAAAGCTATGCACTGTATGTCTAGAAGTAGAGACAGTAGGAGGTATAGAAATGTTTACACATACAATTTACATAGGCATTCTCTCAAATTGTATTGATGCATGATTTCCTCTTCTGTAGTAGTGTAAAACTACATGCCACCTCAGAGATGACGATCCCGGTTCCCATGCTCAGGACAATTTAGAAGAATATCTTTTATTTTTTTTTTGTAATGCCCAGTATACGTCAGGAAAGCAGGAAAAGACATGATTAGGAATAAATGAGAAAAGTACAGCACCCAGTAAGAAGCAGCCCCCCGGTGTAATAAAACACAGACAACGGCAGGACAAACTTAATTCTCTACCTTCCGCAGAATCCTTCCCCAAATTAACTGAGAGTCTGCGGTGAGTTCTTCTTTTCAAGGCAAAATAGATCTTAGGTGAGACACCAAAGACAAATCCCTCCAGTGCTTAGAGAGTTAAGTTAGTTATGTTTCTTTTGTAGCTGCCCAGAAAAAAAAGAGAAAGGAGAGAGAGAGAGAGAAAGAGGGAAAGAAAAAAAAAAAAACAACCGGCAGTATCTATCGGGAGCGTTTCGATCGCTCCGGTCTCCGCTGGCTTTTTCTCTGCCCACTCGCAGTTCCAGCCCCCGCCGGCTCTGCACCCTGCCTACCTGCCTGGCTCCGCTCGCGCCGTGCAGCCTCCCGTCGCCTCCCTCCTGATTGGGCAGAGGCCCCCCAATCGGCTGCGCGGCTGGGCCGGTGGGACTGCATATGTAAAGCCCTACTTCATATTAATAAGCTCCAATCGGGGCTTTAAGTCCTTGATTAGGAGAGTGTGAGAGCTTTGGTCCCAACTGGCTGTGCCTATAGGCTTGTCACTAGGAGAACATTTGTGTTAATTGCACTGTGCTCTGTCAAGGAAACTTTGATTTATAGCTGGGGTGCACAAATAATGGTTGCCGGTCGCACATGGATTCGGTAGAACTTTGCCTTCCTGAATCTTTTTCCCTGCACTACGAGGAAGAGTAGGTACCTTTTTCTTTCCTTTTTCAACTCGTCGTGGGGGTGCGGGGCTGGGGGTGGGCAGAATGTATCTTTCCACACCGATTCAGGTAATGCCCTGGGTATTTGTGTGCACGAGTGCTTATTTGTGTCTGTCTTGTGCCTTTTGTGTTGAGGGTGATCTCCTAATTCAGTAAGTCGAGAATTGTTCTCTGACTACAATGTTACCTTTGAGGCAAAGCTCAGTGACTGTCAGTAAAACAGCTGTGTGACAGTCACTTCTTATTCAGGTGCTAAGAATAGGCACTTGGCACAAATGCCTAGTGAACTGTTAAAATGCATCTTTTACTAGGACCCATTTTCCCAAGGAAAGATGTTTTAAAATACAATATTCAAAATGATTTATACTATTGAGTGCCTCTTATGTATTTGCAGTTTGACAGATATTTTCAGCTCCCTGTCATTTCTTACCGCGCAGAGTTAGAGGCAAAATTGCACATTTACTAATTCTCCTTCAGAGAACAATTTAAAAACTAGCCCTGTGCAATTCAGGGCTAGAAAAATGTTATTTGCATGGTTAGCGTTAAGTCAGCACTTAACTGACAAATCAGTCCATTAAGTAACATGAGATTTTCACACATTATAAATATTTAAGGGGGGAAAAAAAACTAAAGAAGAAACAGTAGTGACTTTAAAATTTTCCCCTTAAATAGACAATGCTCAGATTGTGGATTTGTTTAATTTATTGTGTCCAGAAAAAATAGAAAAGTACTTTTGTTCTACTATGCGGTTTAATTAGTGCTTATGGATATCCTTATGCACATGGAAATATATATTTTGATTACTAAAGGTGGGGGGTAAGTGGGGGTAGAAGAAGTAAATTAGGCATTTTTGTGTAAATGAGTAGGTCATACACTTAATTTCAACCCACTGTTAAGATAAAATATTAGTATATCACAAGAGCTGTCACTGGTTTATCTCTCTGTTGAGTCAGTTATATTGCCTTGCTTTCACATTACAATAATACCAACTGTTATAATTCTGAAAAGAGTGCTCTTGGCAAACATTTCTCTCTATAGATTGTGAAGAAAATTTAAAACTCTAGAAGATGAGGTAGTGCATTATAGGTAGATGTCCACTAGCTGTCCTTAGTGACTGCATATTGCATTGCTTTGTAATTAAGTAAGAGATGAAAAGTGACTTGCAGTCTCAGTGGCTGCTCGTGTACGTTTGAGTGTGAATGTGTGTGTGTATATATATGCATGCTTGCACAAGCACACACCCACATCCACACTCACACAGGGAATATTAGCCAAGAGATGTATTTAGGAGCAACTGAAAGATCGTGAAGCTGTGCTTGCGTCAGTTTGAAACACTCAAGGGAAGAAACAACCTTAAAATGTGTGCAAATAAAAATGAAAAATAAACAAAGGTAGGACTGCCCACTCAAGTAGTTTGAAGATTAGTGGACCTGGGGCTGTAGAATGGGAGAGTTTAAAATGTCTTCATGTCAGGAAGAATGCCTTAATCCAAGCTCACTCAGATTCTGAACTTTGTCTAATAAATAAATAAACAAAACAAAACTTTAAAAATCCCCCAGAGGCTTCTTTTTGAAGTAGTTTCCTTGAATTTAACTTCTTATAGCTAATTGGAATAATTCATTTAGATAAGGCTCTTAAAGCAGATGTATTTAAATGAAATCAAGGCACATGTCCTTTTGGCTTTGGCGCAAGATTCAAACTAGCTTTCTTTTTGGCTCAATTAAAAGTCATCTTTAAAAAATACAGATTTATTGTCTGGATGCAGTTCTGATGGTTACGTGGTTCACTGGACAGACAGAAAGATCTAATGCTAAGCAACACATCTGCCTCTCTGTCTCAATTAATAAACCACAGAATTTATACATGCTATTAACATTCATAGTAATTGTACTGGGTTAACCCCCATCACGTGTGTGTATACATAGAAATGAAACCAGAGTTATGCAGTTTCAGAGGAAAATATTGGGCAATTTCTGCTTTGGAAGCTGTTAAAAAGATTCATACAATTTATTGACCACCATTAAGAAAGCCTAAAATGTTAACCTCTAACTATGTATTTTTTATTTTAGGAAATGTGCCAGCACATTAAAGAACATAATACTTGAAAGCTTGTTTCACATTTAATAGCAGTAATAGCTGATAGCATAAATAGATGAAAATAATATATCTGCTCATTTTGACATATGTGTCAGTCTAATCATTCTAAATGAGTGTGCTCATCACATGAATCCCTTTCAACCTCTGATTAAAATGTAACATTGACTACAGGATTATAGAGCGGACTTAATTTTACTGACTGTTTTAACAGTTGTCACAGCTGTTGGAAGAAGGAAAGGCAATTGAAACACTCCAAAACAGACAAGGCGAGGAGGGAACAGTTTAGTAAATTTCAGCCTGATCACTGAAATCCAGACATCAAAATTTTAACAGTTTTGTGTTTTAAGATTCTTGTTTGGAGCTACGGAAGTTTTATATTGTATGGTCCGCTCTTTCTGTTTCAGGGTTTTGCTATTTTTTCTGCCTCACCTATCCTTGTTAAAAGCTAAACTAAATTGAAATACAGCTATTCAAAAGTAATACTATAATGTCAAAATATAGGGGATAAAAATAGGAAGGAAAAATTTATACAGTAACCACTGCAACAAAAAAGCCTAAATCAGAGTGGATACTGATTTTTAGGGAAAGACAGAAGCTTGCCCAAGTCACTTCAGATGTGATATTATTTGAGAACTATGAACAGACACTTTAAGTTTGTTTTTATGAGAAAGAATACTTAGACTCCAGACTTGGAGCTCATATTACTTTTCATCCTGTTTTTTTCTCTATGAATCTGTTGAAAACACCTGCAGCCTTAAAGGTAGGTGGTGTAGGTGGGGCTTTCAGATGATTTCTTTGTAAATTGCTGAAAGTGACTACCAGCAGCAATTAGGGATGAGCCTTGTTTGTGAGCTGTAGAGTCTCTTACCCTTGCCCATCACAACACTAAAGTGAACAGATTAATTCTGTTTTTCTGAAAATTAAGTAACCATTGTATATGTCCCAAACTGTATATAGTTGAAATAGCCAGATGATGTTTCTTATGTAACATATGATTTTTCTCCTTGAAGTAATCAAAAAAAGTGTTCCCGAGTTAATGGAATAAATGTTGAGTGGGAGTGGTGAATAAATGAGGGCCCCCCCCCCATGTTTCACTAGCCCTTTGTGTCAGGGTATTTATGTATTCCCTTATACACATTTGGTGGTAAGTTTAAAAATCCTCCTTTTACAGAAAGGACTGGAAAACAGCTTTCCGATTCCTGGGCAGAGGCAGAGGTGATGGTGTTGGCTGTTTCTTCTTATAGTGATGGTTTCTCATCTTAATGTGTTTATGGCACTGCTGCTTTATTTACTGAGCCTAGTGTGTTGCAGCGGTAATTAACCCATGTTATTAGCAAAGCCCTTGTGGATATCCATTAATTCTCTTGCATGGATGATCATTTTTCTAGTGTTTTCCCCCAATAAGTTATCATTGTTTTTTTTTTAATTCTAAATTGATGGCCTTTGATATATTTCTTTGATTTAATCTAACCTGTAATATGTATTGGCCATCTTATGAAGAATGGTGTTATAATTCAGCTTTTAAAAATGCTAATAGAAGCAAGAGGAAAGATTTTTTTGTTGCTCTCTCAAAGTAAGAAAAAAAAAAAGAAAAAAGAAATTAAGGTTTAAAAAGAAAATAGTGCAGGAAATCAGTTTTAACTCCAAATATTCCAGATCTTAGAATTTATAATTGTGTCTTTGAGATCTTTTAATCAGGTTTTTACTTAGTTAATAGCACTTTAGGTATTTTTGTAAAATACGGAGCCAGCAGAAAAATACTTGTGCTTCCCGTGCTGGAAAAAGATAAGGACCATCTCATTAGCTGGGCCATACTTTTGCAATTAATTTTAGATACCTGGTGCTATTCATCAAAGAGGGCAGCTAACTTCTCTATGATTCTATTTAACAATACTTTCACAATACCTCACTCCTGCAAGAATTACAGACAAAGAAGAGACCGTTCTTTTGGAAGATAGGCATAATGCCCAATCTCAAGTCTGTATCACTTATGAAAAATTCCTCAACATTTGTTTTAGCCTGGTGACTAAACAAAATATTTCTTTGTCTTACTTGTAGAGGATGCTCAGCACTGAAGGTTTTGCTTTACATTATTTTATAAAATAAATTAAAATACCTGCTTGCAGTTGATACTTTTTCATACAAGTGGCAATTAATAGCAATGATTTCTATTAAACCAATTAATATCAAATAAACTTTTTAGAATTAGCTGGCAAGCTTTTAAAAATAAGAGGAGAGCATTTGAGGCATCTCAATAGAACTTTAAAATCATTGCAGCAGATAAGCTTTGCTCTGAATTTGCTTCATAGCAAATTCATGAAAGAGAGAAACAATACAATGTTGATCTGTTATAAGTGCATATGAGCTCCAGCCCTAGCCAGCTCTCTGGAGAAAATCTTTGATTACACTGGCCCAGTTTGTTCAGTTTTTATCTTTTTTACATCCACTGGCGTTGTATTAAATTGTCATTGTCCTAAAGCACATGAGATAGAAATGAATCGCAGTTCTTTACATTCTCTGACAGTGAAATATTTAGCCTCTCTTTCTCCAATCATACTTATGTGTATATTTGATAGTGCAGGGATGACACCAAGCATCTCTGCCGCTTGACATTCTTCCTATTGCGTTCTGTGTGTTTTGCCATTGATTATTATTTTCATAGCCATGTATATATGGGTATACATGATCTATAGCATTATTAGTAAATAAATACACATATGGTACTTTAAAATCCAAAGCAGTCGATAAGATAAACACAAGTATGTTTGTGTGCACGGATAGTGTGCATGTGAAATACGCATGTACATGGGGAGAGGCATATATGTAGAATATAGGTATGCTCCTAAGCGTGTCCATGTATGTTTATGTAAATAAAGTAGATCTCCAGTATTATTCTAATCGCTTAGTTGCCAGTTAAATTTGCCAGGCATGATTTTTATGTGGAATTAGTATTTCAGATATTTACTAGGTCTGATTTTAAACTGAATTGATGTAACTATAGGACAGGTAACAGGTAATCTAGTAAGTAAATTTGTTTCTGACTTAAAATTTTTAAAATTATTATCTTTGTATTGAATATATAGTAATCATAAATAATTTGTAAAATAGGAAATAAACTGCTGATATTAAATGCATAATTTAATGGTTTGGGCCCATATCCAAGAAATAATTTTGAATTAGCTCTTGGTTACATTCTTTTCTTATACAATTGGGCCAGACAAATATGTTTTAATGTTAAGCATGATGGCTTTCAAACAAATACAAAATGTGAATTTCATTTATCTGTACTACATAAATATCATTTGCTTTTTTTTTGCTAATAGCAAATATGCAAAATTAATAAGTATTATATTTCTAGGAAGTATATCATAGACTTCAGAAATATTTATTTTTATTCTAAGAGGTAAGTTTAAAGTGATTTTACGTAGTAAATCTGAATGAGTGTTGAGAGAAAACACTTATGCAATTGCTCTTTCTATTCTAATTCTTGTTCTAATTCATATTCTTGCTTAAATTCCTAGATTCATTGACTACCTTTATTTGTTTGTATAACACTTTAACATTTACTGTGTTAAAAAAAAAAAATCCTGCTAACTGCTTTATGCCAAACCATGAGATCAAAGTTAGTTCCTTTATTATCTAAAGGTGGTAAGTGAAAGCCTTTTGAAGGATTTACCTGGCTTTTTATTCTTGTTTCAAGTTCATTTTAGACTTATGCTTTCTAAGGTCTAGGAAACCTCAGCTAACAAAAATAATTTCCATTCAGAGTTTTAGCAAACACATCTTTCTACTCGACATTTTCTTTCCAGAAGTGCCAGATGTTTGTTTTTCTCTGATTTGGACAATACGTCTTAGTATTGTCCAAATGTATTTTCTAATCAATTGTCCGAAACCATTGAGCTGAGAGGGTTTAGATTTTGTGAGTGTTTTATATACGTGTGTACATACATAAATTCCTTCCTTATACTTTTTAAAAAATATTTTTAAATGTTTGGAAGAAACTTGCTTTTTATGTTTTGATTTCTTCAAATGATATGCCATTTTAATTTATGGCAACGCAGGTATATTTGGAAGGTTGCTCATTAAAACAAAGCAATGAAAGAGAAGGTACAGTTTTAAAGAAATTGGCTTCTCACTGGTCAATTAAGGTCCATTTCAATATACTGGCATAAATCTATGTGTGCATTTGACTATAGATATATAACACACAATACTAACCATTAGAAATACAATCTATGGCTATATGGAATTCTTTCACACAATATAGTAAATGAAACATTGGATTTTGGCATTTAAAATTTATTAAATGCGTATTAAAGTGCTAAAACTCATGGGGAGCCTACTTAAGATTAGTTTACATTCTAAAAAAAAAGAACTTAAAAGTAAATTTATATTTTAATTATAAAAAGTAGTCTTTGTCACATACATTCCTCTGTGCCTTCTCACATTGCTTTGAGTGAAACTAAACTGCATATATACTTTTCATCATTTTGATTAGAAGTACACATTATGTGTAATATGCTTTGGCAGGACTTACCTAGCCAAAGAAAACAAATTAATATTGGGCATACTGAGGGCTGTCAGGCATATCACAGACATGTCAATTTAACTTTGCTTCATCATACACCTTCTCCGCAAACAGCTGGCTAAGGTGGTACTAAATAAAAGGAAAGCTACCAATAAATTCTTATACTGTATCAGAGATTGACGGTTATCAGTGTCATCAGTGTCATGAAAACCAGCTTGCTTGCTTACTTCTCTTTAAAAACTGACTGTAGGAATACAGATAATATAGATAATAATGAGTTTTGTTTTAAAAAAATTATAACTTAGGCTCATTTAAATCTTTCTACTATCCAGGAAGTAAAGTGAGATTAAAAAAAAAAAAAAGTCTCTGAAGTGGTAAACGGTAGTTGCTCTTATTTGCAAAGTAAATAAAAGCTTAAGGAAGTGGAGAATCAGAAGCAGTGTGGGCAACACACTTTTAACAGTGGACGTCTCTTTGTTGCACTTCTCATACATTTTCTGGAGAAGAAAAAATCATATGCTTTCTTTATGTATGGATTATTCAATATGCAAAAAAAAAAAAAAACCCGAAATTTCAAAAAGTCAGTCAAGAACTTATGCACAGAAAATAGGTAGAAACACACTAAATTCTTTTTTTTCCTCCATGATCAGAATGGGATCCTTGTAAATAATTCCTTTTTCATCTATTCTAGAAAGAGTTTACTTGTTTTAATGGCTTTTGAGAATTTAAACAAAAGACTTGTTAAGTAAATATATATCCTTGCATTTTCATACTCACAAAGTGAGTTAAAATTGTTTTAAAAGGTGTACTTTTCAAGGCAGTTAATATGTAACAATGTTTATAACAATTGGTTTTGAAAAGAATAGTAAAAGTATATTAATCATATAACCAAAATTGCATCCAGAGCTAATGACAATATCAGATCATATGAATATTTAGAGAGACTCATTTAACAGAAAAAAATTCAACTGTGGGGTTATTCAATTGATTACTCTTTGCCCTCCATAATTCTAAGTTATTGTAGTACTTCTCCAAAAATGTAAGATGGCCATGTTAAATTGTGTTCATTTTTCCACAAATGGAAGAATATTCTGACAATGCTTTCTTTACAGCCATTTATCTGTTAAAACAGATCAGGTATTTTGAAGAGGAATATTATGCCCATAACCAACTGTTCGTGACCAAAGAAAGGGGAAGATGTATATGGTTGGTGAGAACCATGTCTTTTCTCCTACGAGAAAGTGACTGTATACAGTTGGTGCTGTTGGTGAAATGACAGAAACATCCCTTTTATCCATAGACTTGAATGAGACCTGCCTAATCAGTCATGAGCTCATAGTGTCACAGATGGAAAAGCAACCATCAGCTGAATTGTACTGAACTACACACTTGGCTAATTCATCTCATTGCTCTACACATCTAAAGGAAGGCTCATTCTGTTCTTGGAGTCTAGACAGCATCAGGAGTTGGGCTCAGGTGGGAGCATGTGGCCGCCTTTTTCTGTTCTCTCCTTAGTCATTCAGCAAAGCGAGGTGAGGAACAAATGGACAATTTATGCACAGAAGCTCCAGCAGAGATTCTTTCTTAGGGTCAGGAATTTGTTTTTAACTCGGTTGTTAGAGTAAATTTCAGATTTCTCTTGCGTTTTAGAAATGTCATTGTTGTCTTTCATGCTCCAAAGTACGACTCATAAATGATTAGGTGTGTCTCTCAATTCATAGGAACTGTGAATTAGTGTAAGAATTTTTTAAAAGAAATAGAGATCAGATCATCTATTTATGTTAATCTAGATGATGATTCTTTTTTCATACCTTTATATTGAGCTATTCAGTTGGTTAAGTCTGAAGAATAAGAAAAATAATAAGAGGTTAAAAACTCAAATTGTATTTTTTTTTATTTCTTTATTTCCTTGTAGTGAACAAAACTTTAATGTCTAGAGCATTTATGAGGGTTTTAATGATTGGAAAATCTATCCTGAGAATGTGGTCACCATATGTGACAGCCTTGCTTTCTATCTTGTCTTCAGTTAATGGGGTAAGTTTGGTGATATTGTCTATTGTCTTGCTTTGCTTACATTATAGAATCTCTCTGCTTCTACACTGAGATAATCTAAAATCTGAGGGAAATGCCTGCTCAGTTCTAAAACACTTTTTGGTTACCTTCCCCTCCTCAATCCCAGCAGTTATTTTCTTTTGAAATTTCTGTTTCTATCCATCTCTTTCGCTAAAGGATCATTTACTTTGTTAAAAGGTAAGTGCATGATAGTCATCCATATTTACATACACTGTACACTTTATTTTCCCTGTGAATTCCAAAGAGATTGCCTTCAACTTTTTATATTTGTTTTTCTTTTGTTTCTGTTTGTTGTGCATTCTAGTTGAGTGCTTTTATAGTGTTTTCTTGATTGTTGTCAGTTCGGGATACTCACAGTTGACATTTTTCCGTTAATGTCACAGCAGAAAAACCTACGGCAAACTGGAATCTGGCTAGAGTGCATTGAAGATACAACTTATGTTTGATTGTGTGTAAATACAGTTAGTTAGTCAGGGGTTTATCAGATAGCTTGGCAGAAAGAGAGAGGAGCAGTACAAACTGTTTTCAGTAACCGTGCTGTTCATACACCTGATAAGATTGAGAGAGCTTTTCGAAATGCTGATAGGCTTTGAATAAGAAAAGAATAATCACTTCCACTGGCACCAGCTTATCGGGAATGAAGTAAAATGCCAACACTTTTACATTAGCAAAAGTAAATGTTTTAGACACTGTGTGCCTTTTCCCATTCAAGTTAAATAGGAGGGGTGCTTTTGAATGTGCTATAATGAAAGAAGGATTTATTACCTTGACTAAATTACAGGTGAATGTGTTCATAAAGGAACCTTCAGCATCAACAGCAGCTTCCTTGATAAGCAGATGCATCTAGGCTGTACATTCTCTGGAGGAATTAAATATTCCTTTTTTCACTCCAATTCTATTAAACATCATTTCTGGTGTTAGAAGATGCAGTTATGTCCTGTGTCAACCCAGTCTCCTTGTTTTTTCTAGCAGCTGGGTGACAGGCATTTGAAACTTAGCTTATCACACTTGTAAAATGCTGGTGTGCTCTGGTGAAGTAAGTTAGGGCATCTGCAAGTTTCTATAAGGTGTGCTGAACCAGCAAACTCCTCTACAAGAAACCTTTTTTTTTTTAAATCAAGAGTGGAATGAGATTAATTATAAATTTAGGATACTTTAATGAGAAGATAAATGTATTTGTCTGAGTAATAGCCCATTTTAAAACACCTCCCCTTAAAAAAAGAGATATTGGTTTCCCTCTTCAATATAAACCATTAACTTTCCCAGTTCTACCATTTTCTCTTCTTTGTAATTTGATGCCTACAAATAATTTGGCGTATTCAGATTTGATAAATGATAGTGCAAGAGCAGATTGATTGATTTTGGATTACTATTGATTACTCTCAATGAGATCACTGTGACACACTCGAATCAATAGTATTCGATTAAGCAAGGCACCACCGTTCTATACATTCAGCAGTGGGGAATTCAGGAACAGAATGTTCACAAGCTGATAAATTGACAAAGCATTCAGCTTTAAATAGCCCTTTGTTCAGCACTAGTTCCTTAAAATATATTTCATTGGAAAGTTCGTTTTTGCAACTCGGGACCTTTCTGTGGAAGAAAGGTCATCAGTTTAAGGTTTATTAAATTTTAACTAAAAACAACTGGGCTCCATTTAGGTGTAAAATAATTTAAGTACTTACTGTAAGCAACCTTCATGCCTTTGAGCTGTTGCTCAAAGGTTTCATTCTTTTATGAAGATGTCAATTGTAAACATAAAAATGCATCATTGGAAATGTAATGGTTTAAGATTCAAACTGAAATAAAAATTCCTGCCTGAGGAAAGCACTATAATCAAAATAAGGTGGTCTTAACTTTCTTCAGAAGTGGGCAAGCTTGGGAGCAGCGCTGGAAGGCAGCAGCAGGGACGGCACCTTGATCGAGCGCACAGCTTCTTATTTTTTTTCCTTTCTTATCTGAGGGTATTCATCATGTGGCCAATACTCCATGCAAAACACTAAATATCATTTGATCTGGACGCTGCTTCTACTGCCGATACGCTGAAATCTTTTTGTCCCGAGTAAAGTTACAAAGTCACGGCGGGGGGGCGGGGGGGGGGGATCCGTGTTTCAAGTCCTTTAGTCGAGGACCTCAAGGAGGAGATTTTCTATCATGGTCCATCATTGTGCCACCTTGGCACTTGGAATGGAGCATTTGCTCTTACGTTCTATGGCATCGCTAAGTGGCTTCTCAAAAAGGTGAGCATTGTAGTAAACACTCCATTGAATAAGCAAATGTTCTTACATGCAAAAAACTCAATTTCAGTTGAAATTTTGACTACTAGGGACTGTTATACGCAAGGCCATCATAGGTTCAAGTCTTAAAATATACTTAGGTAAGCTCTCATTTTGATACTGATTTTCAAAAAACCCAAAAACTTAGACGTGGCTTTCTGAGGGAAAGATCAATAGGAAAGTCAAGTTTGGAATCAAGAAATTCCCTGACAAAACATCAGGCTTTTTTGAATGAAAGTAAGGTAATTCTAATTATATTAGATTGAACTGTATGAAGTTGTCATTTTTGTAGGTCAAAAATGGTCCAATATCAGTAATTTTATATGATTCAACACCGCAGTTGAATTTATTTCTATACTGTTCATATTCCATAATCAAATGGAAAGTGACAACGGTTTTATTTTCTCATGGGCTGTGTCAGATTATGGGAGCCACATGATTTCTGTCTACAATTATGGCAAGTATAATATCATTTTTAGCAACTGTTTTTTTTTTTTTTCTTTAACACTATTAAAGGGTTGCCAAGTATAAAGTATTGCACACACTGAAAAAGTGTGCATTTCTCTGGTATGTCTCTTGTGGTTGCTAAGCTATGTTCCTGAGAATCCATGAAGACTTTCCATCTGCTGGGGAAGACCAGGCCACAAACACAAGAGTAGCCTCCTCATATCAGAAAACGGTACTGACCACCACCACCTGCCTCCCCAAAAGAGCACATTGCTAAGAGTAAATAGTTCGAAAGCAAATTGGGAAAAAGATGCCAACACCTCAAGTATTTCATCCTCACATCATTCATTAAGAGAACCTTAATATGCTAGTTAGCACTTTTTGTGCTTCCCCCAGAGAAGTATTAAAACTGTGCTCCGTTAAATCTGTGCACCACTGTGGAGCAGGCAGATGCAAAACTCCCTGAGTTGCCAGTGGGGCCCGTGATGCTTTATTGGCTATTGCAGTCAGGAAAGGTGCTTCAGGAGATGTAATCAAATGATCCCAGAGCCACCATTTGACCCCCCAGATGTGCAGCTCATACTGGAGCTGTCCTGTGCTGGCCAGTGGAAGCTTTCTGTGCCCACCTGCAGGCAGAACCTGGCTCCCAGATAGGAAGGAAATTAGCTCTGTCTGTAGGTAGGATGGGGAGGGGCTCTGGTGCCACCACTGGAAATGTCAGCACAAAGTGCATCTTGACTTAGGGTCACATCAGGAATGGGTAAGTTTTTCTCACTCTGGGTAAGCAGATGACAGCTTACATCTTGTTTTGGGAAGAAGAAGGGTGGGCATCGTTTGCTGAAACTTGATTGAGCGAATGCCTCTGACTGGTCCCACTGTCAGTCTTGGAGTTTTCCCTTAGTAGTGCATTTCCCCCCTGTCTGTGGCACTGAGTTTGATTTATTGCTGGTCCTAAGATCAAAAAAGAAATCATTCCTTTTGATGTTTGCTATTAGGCACATGCAGTGCAAGGGGGCGGGGGGAGGGGGGGAGAGCAGTCTTAGCATACAATGTCACTGTCCTGGCCACACTGGTGGCCTCCGATGGCAGAATATATATATTCTCTGTTAGTTGTGGATGTAAAATTCTATGAATAGAGAGGTGAGCTATAGAGTATTTTAAATTAATAATTGTTTATTTTACATACAGATTCTTTTGGGAAGGAGTCAAAGTAGTGACTTGCAGGTACACCTGATTAGAATGGCTTTTTTTTTTCTTTACTATATTTACATCAATTTCACCCAAAGACATGAAAAGCTCAGGAATATAAATAACCCAACGGGGTTCAGTCTTTCTTTCAAAAAAAAAAAAAAAAGCAATTGGTTGCATTTTTTGTTGGGTGGCAAACTTGGGACATTGGAGGAGCCTTATTTGCAAATGCACAGAACGATTTTGTGGGGTCTGCTTCTCTTGTACGATGGACCCTGATCGGGCTTTGTTTCCAGCCGTGTACAGTGGCTTTTGTCCGGCTTCTCAGTTAGCGGGATTCCTCGGAGCAGCATGAGCCCCAGCCCATCAGCAGGCTGCTAGTCAGCAGCAGGTGTGAACAACATAAAACAGGATTAACACTGAACCAAAGTGTGTACTAAAAACAGAACCCCTGCCTTGTTTTTAAAAAGACGGCCGGACTAGAAGATAGAAGCTACTCTGGACTTGTGCACTCCTTGTTTACTAAACAGTGTGCAGTGGGCTATGTAAATGGCTCTGTTTAGGTGCAGAGAGGGCATGCAAGGGAGCATGTACTCATTCTCTCTCTTTTTTAACTATAAACTCAAAACTTATGTAGAAAATTCCTCTAAGACTTTCACAGGGGAAAAACCAAACAAAAAAAAAAAATTGGGTAAATCTTGAACCAGGATTATAGGTTAATATTGGGAAGACACTGTTCTTCCTTACAAATTAAAAGTTGATCGTCATTTGGTGTGTTGTATTTGCCACCTCTAAAAAATTGTTGGTTGGTTTATTCTATTTTTTGTGTTTAATTGTGTGACTTAATTTATGTTTTCACTGAGGTAGGTAAACCACACATAAGTAAAATAAGTAATTTCATTAGAAATGATACATTCCTTCCCCCCAATTTCTTTCAATCAGCACTACCTACATATGAACAAGAAAGTTGGCAAAAAATAAAATCATAGTTAATAAAGAAGACTGCATGAGCTTAGCAAATGGGGCATTGCATTGAATTTATTGCATTTGATTCACTTTGTCAATATTTTGTTTAGGAAAGAGAAAGGCGGCATTTAAAAATATATTTCTCTTTTTGAATTATACTAATTCTAGTGTATAATATACATTAGATTAAAATTTGATATCTGTTTTTGTTAGGTTTAGATTAACTTGTACTTTGAAACTTTGAGACTTGGTGACATTCGGGAAGAGGTCTAAAATAAGGAAACAATTAAATCAGTTAGAAAAATTGTATTTTTTATATATATGTACACATGCACACATTAACTTTTTTCAATGCATGCAAATTAGTTTTTTTGCATATATGTCATTACACTGATTTCTGGTACTCTAAGTTTATATTCAAATATAAGATGGATATGAGAATACCATATACATTTTACAAAAACAATACTTTTGAAATGTAAAAAATCAAAATTTTACTTATAATTCTCTTTCAGCGGCATCTTGGTAATATATATTACTTTTATTACTTTTTATATCTTGGGCTTAAATTGTAGTTACTTATTTTTCCACTGACTGTTTTTTATTTTAAAATGGCTATTTTTTCCCTATTACTTTGCTGCTAATTTTATTTTAGAAGTTATATAGTCTGCCATTTTACTTGTGACAGTATTAGCACACATTAAATGCACCAAAAATATCCAAATCATTATGAATGATATAATTCTATATTTTAATTCCAGTTACCATCTTAAAAAGTTAATTTAATACCACCTCCCTTCTAGTGTCTTTCTCCCTAAGACATGTCCATTCCCTTCTGTTTAGTATTTTTAAGTTATGTACAGTAATTAGGTTGTGTTTGCATAGCTTGATGATAGATAATGAAATCAGGTTTAGAAGATATCAGTTTAAAATTGATTTTTGAAGTGTATTTTTTATAACCAACTCTCCAGTGTCAAATTGATTGCTTATAGTAACTTCTAATGTTGCATCAAAAAAGATTACATGCACTCCTTTGCAATTTTTTAAATCATTAAAGTCATCAATTTAGTGCATTAAACTGCATTTTTTTTTGATCATTCATTCAAAAGTATTTGACTGTATGCAGGTACTATCTTAGGTACTGAGATCCTGAAATAAATGAAAAAATATAGAATGATCATGTGTGAATATAAAACATTTAATAATGGGACTTTTTATACCTAAGTCTCCAATGTAAACGACGATCGATCCAGAAAATAAATTCAGGAATTTCAGTAGCGGTAGTCTTACATAAAACTTAAGCAAACTGAAGCTTCCATCCTGACTTTCTGGTTTTGGCTTTTTAGAACTGATGCAAAGTTAGCATCATGAACACGATTAGGAATCGAACATTTAGATCCTGAATATCTCAAGGGCATGATTGGGGTTGTGATGCAGTCAAGTCTGGCCTTGCCTGTACTTCTTCAGCTAAAAAGTGGGCTGGGCTCTCCTTTTTTATGAAGCCTTTGAAGATTTGATCACTGAAGTTGCCTTTAAATCTTAACACGCTTGAAATTACTTGTATGTGGTTTGTCGTTTTAGACTGGTAATGAAAGAGAAAAAAATAAATGCTTTAAAAGATCGTTTAAGAAAATGTATTTCCCAGATTGTAGGGAGAGCAAGGAGGATTTGTTTGAACTCTGCAAGGTTTATGTTGCTTGACTTCTAGGGAAAGTTTGAATTAGTAAACTCATTCTAATCAACATAAATGACTATTGAAAGGTAGTTTTTATACGAAGACCTTACCCTTAATCTTGAGATAATCTCACAGCTATTGTCTTTGTCCAGCATTCCTACGGAACAGCCAGGTAGAGTTCCCAAAAGCCTGGGATTTCAATTTGCCTGGGGATTCAAAGATTAAATTCAAAGCAGTTCTGTCTCTTTGCAGCATCTCTTTAGTGGATGCGTTTTATTTAGATGTTTTATTTATTTATTTATTTACTTTTGAAGATACAGATTGGTTTGTTTCAGGTCATTAAAATTATTGTCTTTCACATTTTTAGATGTTTATAATTAGATGATTAGTGAAGTTAGGTGATAAGATTTATATTGGCATCAGTTAAGTTTATAGAAGGATTAAAATCATAGTATCATGGTACCATTGCCAATTGGAATATGCCAGAAATATCTCAGGAGAGTTTTTTGTCAAGTGTTTATGTTCAATTAAAATTTATACTACATGTTACTGAGTGCCTGTCTCATGATAGCTTGGCATCATGATGTTGCAAGTTTCCAATTGCAAGTGATAAGCAAGGCAATTTTTTTGTGTTATAGTACTATATAGGATTACAAACGTTGGAAGGGAAATGCCATACATTTAGAAATGACACTGGAAATATGAGACAAAGAACTGTCTCACCTTGGGCACAGCCAATATTTTCTGCAACACCAAGAGTCTATAAATATGGTTTTTATCTTTTCTACTCCATATATGCAAAGAATGGCTTACCTTTCTGTGAGCACTGCAAACATGAGCTGAGTCATCTCACCTGTGTTTTTGCTTCATTTGTAGGGTTTTATTGGGCAAAATATTTATGAAAATACTTTTCCCCCCCATAGTCTTCCTGAGGTTTCCCATATGACTCCCCTTGAATCCTCTTCAATTTTTAAGCTGAGGTGAAATGTTTAAAACGGATGCAAGCTTCTTTATGCATAATGCCAGAATGCTTTCTGAAACCTTCACCATAGTGTTAAAAAAAGAAAAACTCACTAACAAAGCAATAGTGTAAAACATAGGGGATTGCTGGGGGTTGGGGGCTAAGGAGGAAAAGGGCAGCTGGTAATTTATGATTCCTCTAGTATTGCATTGTAAAGGGTTTGCCAGTGCCCCACTTCCACCCCACCCCCAAACTACACACCGCTCAGTGTTAGGATGATGATAATGTACCTGGAAGGAAAAGGCAGCCCATGCCCAGGCAGGCAGCATCAGACAGGGCGCCTTGCCATCTGCCCCACCTGCTGCATTCATGAGTCCATCTGGTGACTGCAATAGCTCATCGTAGGCCTCTTCTGAGGAACATTCGGGCTGAAAAGCAGGCAGTGTGAATTATTTAGGTAGCTAGTATAAATAAATAGAAGGAAAGGAGAAGAATAACAGAGGAAGGATCTGAAAGAACCTGGTGCTCCCTTAGTCCTGGGTGCTTCGGAATGCTCTAATGCATGAAAGCTTCGATTTGCATATAGATTTAGACGTGTAGATTATTGTGCAGATTACAAACCAATGAGTTTTATCTAGATTTAGATAGTGCTCGGCCTGGTTTGCCCTTAAAATATGGCCAGCTCCAGGTAGGGAACTTTCAGCATAAGTGTAACTGATGAAATGTAATGTTTTTAGGCATTGATTTAGCAGATATAAAGCAACTGTGTGTCCTTTCAGAAATAGATTTTTTTTTCCTGGGGCGGGGGGTGGAGACAACACATTTGACTTTTTAGTGAATTATGATTTATACAGATTTTTATCCTTTTTTCCTACTAAATATAAAAAAAATTAGAAAAAAGTTTCTATGTTAATTCTATTTGTATATATATGGACAGTCAAAATATTTTAGTTAGCTTCTATGTATAAAACATTGTTCTTGATTTAGTATATATTATACATATTAAATATATACTAAAGTCTTCAAACATAGAAATCTCTGTATAACTCTGTTTTGTGTCTAAATAAACCATGTAAACAGGCAAGAAAGTCCTAGGAATTACTAGATTAATGCAAAAAAGAAATAATTAAAGAAATTGTAAACTAGAGTCAAATAATGTCATTTATACTAAAATACATTATGTTGAAATAAGGAAAGTTTAAACAAAATGTTTTTTAAGTACGTACTGATATCATTTTGTATCTAATGTGATAGGTTTACAAGGCTATAATTGTCATTGAAGTCTAGGAAGAGCTAGTTTATATAAAAATGATTATAAATTGTAAATGAAGATTTAGAACTATGAATGGAATTGGTAGCATCCAGACTTTAAACAAACTGTTTCTGTTTTCGTAACTCAGAAGCATTTAGAGCAGTGGTCCCCAGCCTTTTTGGCACCAGGGACCGGTTTCATGGAAGACAATTTTTCCATGAATGGGGATAGGATGGGGATGGTTTCAGGATGATTCAAGTGCATTACATTTATTGTGCAAACTGCTATTCTGGTCCGATGGTAGCGGGTTATCAGAACTTATTAATATTAGTGTCACTAAAATTGGTATACAACCCTCCCACTGGTAAATTTGACTGGTAAAAAAACAAAACAAAACAAGAAAAAGCACAACACAGCTAATGATAATCTGTATTTGCAGATTTACTGCTCCCCGGTGCTAGCATCACCACCTCAGCTCCACCTCTGGTCATCCGCAGGCACAGTTTACAGTAGGGTTCGCGCTCCTATGAGAATCTGATGCCGCCCCTGATCTGACAGGAGGCGGAGCTTATGCGGTGATGCAAGTGATGGGGAGTGGCTGTTCTCCTGCTGTGAGGCCCAGTTCCTAATGGGCCATGTTCCAGTACCGGTCCCTGGCCCAGGGGGTTGGGGACCACAGATTTAGAGGATAATATCATTTTGAGGTATGGGTAGGGGCTTCATTTAAATTAATTTGTAGGTTTTTTTAATCAACTCTTTTCATTTTTACATTATAGATTAATACAGATATATGGATAATATTATATATTATATCTAGCCTGTTTAATTTTTAATTGACAAACCTGTGGTAAAGCCATGAAAAAGAGAAGGTTATGTATTATTTCCTCTGGTTCCATATGTACAGAAAGCTGTGTGATGTTTTGCACTCTAGATTCTTTAGGGTGAGTTTTCTTCACCTCACTTGACTCAGTTCAGTTGCAAAGTAAATTGAATTGATCCACCTTTTTGAGCCAGTAAAGCGCTAGTCTCCATTTAAATAAGCAATGTGTACATGGGGAGCAGAACATGCATGCAAATAAATTGCATTGCTAATTCAAAAGGCAGCCAGTAACCCTTTCCATATATTTTTCAGATGAAATATTTTTTACTCCAAGGAAATTTATTTGTATGCAATCTCTTTACAAAAAAACATTTGAGATGATTCCTTTTATTCATTTGATTCATTTTCCAGCACCAAATAAAATACTTGTCTTAAGTCACTGTATAAAATTTAAGGGTATTCAATAAAATTTAGGTGAGTTAGGCAAGACCGAGTTTATCCCTATCCAGTCTCTTTTCTTCTGCCCCACACTTCCTCCTTTGACATCCCAGCTCTCTCTCTTCCCAGCCCCACATTAAATGACAACCACCCCCCAACACACACCCACTCACCCAGCTTTGAAAATGGCCATTTTAAAAAATCCCCCCAAATTACTTTTATTCCCAATTAGTGACGAAGACCTTTTCTTACTCTTCTTAAATTATCTTTTCCTGGAAAGCAATCTATTCCTCAGTCACTTGGATACTGTTTGCTACTCAAGACGGACGAAGAAGGACAAAGTTGACAGAGACCCTAAAAGTAACCTGTACGTGTTAGTGGTCAGTTAATTACAAGAATAGAAATTGACACAATGTTTAATTAACAACTTCTGGGAACATCTGTAGATATTTTGAGGCTCCTTAGATGTACAAGGCAATGAAATGTTTTTGAATTTTTTTTTTTTTTTTCTCTCAGAGACAGGGCCTTGCTCTGTCACTCAGGCTAGAGTACAGTGGCCCAATCATAGCTCATTGCAGCCTCAGACTCCTGGGCTCAAGTAATCCTCCTCCCAATTAGCTGGAACTACAGGCACACGCCACCATGCCTGGCTAACTTTTTAAAAAAAACAATTTTTAGTGGTGGGGTCTCGCTATGTTGCCCAGGCTGGTCTTGAACTCCTGGGCTCAAGCTGTCCTCCTGCCTTGGCCTCCCAAAGTGCTAGGATTACATGAGACACCACTCCCAGCCTAGAAAAATTTTAAACTATATCTATATAAGAGCACTTAAAACTTTTTACTTATTACCTTAATTGCTTTGTATTCACCACAACTTCCTGCGCTCATTTTTTAAGATTTTCTTATTTAAGATGTACTGACAAGAATCCTCCTGAGCATTGTTTTCTCTCCTTTTGTATTCTGATGTCAGAGTGTTAGAACTTCTCTGATCTAATCTGGACAGAACCAGAATAATGCACATGCATACGATTTCATCAAATCCTGTGCTTATGTCAGCTTTGCTAGAGTCTGTAATAACTTACTTTGTCCTGAGATCACATACAAATATATTTTTTTCCGCAGGGGGAATCTAGAGTGTGTTTATTTCCATAAGATGGCAATGGAAACTTAAATGAACATGAGTCTGCACATTGTACTTGCTGTGAACATCTAAGCATTTTACAGATCTTTTACAGGTCTTCCTTCAACCTCTTTCATAAAACTGGAGAATTCATAATATGGATGTTAATTTTATTTTTATTTGATCATCATTCTCACTGAAGGTATTATTTAAAGACACGGACATCACTTTTAAAGAAAGCTGTGTGTTCAAATATTTGTCAGAAATTTTAAAAGGGAGATTTTATAATTTGTCAAGGATATACCAGGAGGAAATTAATTAGTGTTACTACTTTTAAGAATGCTGACTTTATAATTATGGAGTAAATTGGTAAGTCTAATGATTTAATTAGAACCAAAAAATAAATAAATGTTCATAAAAGCCTTTGTGTAACTCATTATATATTTCAAAAGTGAACCTCCTTTTAGTGGTTCTTCTTGAATTTGCCATTGACAGTTTAGTCAAATCAGCTATATTTATGGTAGGCTAGCTGCTTTAAATACTGCTCTCTAATAGCAGTTATGGTGTTATTAATTATATGGGATAAGTAGCAAATAGTAGCATCCATGTTGCTTCTTAATAGCCTCCCATAAAGAACTTCATTATCCCATTCGTAGGGAAGAAGAGCGATATAATAATAAATCAGGGGTATTTTTATGGCTTCATAAGTGGGGAGGTAAGGTGACCATTTGGGGTTTCCCCAAAGCAAGGCTAATAAATAGAATGGTATTTACTTAAGCACTGAAGACAGCATGGCCTGGTCATCTTTTGTTTTGGGGTATCACAACTGATCCAGGCATGATTCCAAATCCCCATATTTTCTTAAAACATACAGATTTAAACCTAGTAGTATTTGGTAGGAGAGAAATCATGGCAAGAGAAGAGACAGGTCTGCTTGAGTGCAAACAGAAAGAGTTGCACCTGTGCATATCGAGATGAAGCAGTTAAGAGAAATCTGTCAGGGCCTTTTTGCTCCCATTTCCTGTCAAAAATCTCACCAGATGTCAGACTGTTCATCTCAGGGTCATGGTTTGAGGGTCCTATTGGATGCAGGTTTTTAAAATAATGCACTTTATTTGGGGAAGCAAGATAATATGGTACAGACTATGAGTTTGAAAGCCAGAGAAATTTATGCTGCTTAAAGTATGCTAAGTCTAGTGATCTCATAAAATAGCATGCAAAAGATGCTTGGCAAGAGTAGGCGCTCAATAAATATTTCACGCCCGTCCCCCCCAACTCTGCTCTTAATAATGGGGTTGTTAGCACTAGAAGGAAAGTACAAAACTGAGATTTTACTTCTCACAGCCAAATTAGCTTCTTACTTCAACCGACAAATTCTGAAGTCGAAATGAGTCATAATAAGGATTAGTCAGGGAAGCTTGAATTGAACCTATTTCTCTTGCATGTGTGACTCCTTATCAGTCTCCTACTACTTATAATTGCTGGATTCACTTTCTGAAATTAGCAAAGGGGAAAAGCAAAGTAAAGACAGAAACCTAGCCACCAGCTGCTTTCTTCTCTGCCTAGAGTGTTAGGGTAAGAATAGGACTATACAAATAGAATATTAAATTATTATTGTTATTAAAGGAAATGTAGAAATAAAGCTAGGGGTCATCTACTAGGGGTACTGAAGGAGAAAGTATAAATCCTAGCAGATTGCCCCAGAGGGAGGTTAAAGATATCTGAAGAGGTTCTCTTATCTGCATTTTCTGTGATCTTTTGAAATGCATAGGAATACCTGTCTTTTATGCTAATCCAGTAAACAATACTATCTGGCTCTGATGGTAGGAGTCCTTACAAGCCTCATATTTTTAAGAGTGCAAGCAGATGAGTGTGTGAGCAAGTGCATATGCCGTGTCTGGGAGGTGGTAATTTCAGTGTCTTGAAGGAAGGGTTAAAGCAACCGAGCTGATTTTACTCTCCTGTGGTGATATTTTATTTATCTGATAAAATGCTTGGAAAGTGATTAATTTGTCAGGGGAACATCTTGTTACTGTGAATTTGCTGAGTGTGTAATAAAATTGCCATAACACAGATGGGAAAATGAAGATTTTAAAAACCGAAATAGCCAGAGTCTGTCTATATTTCCATCAGTTTATTTTTACTCATATTTACTCCCTTTAAAAACAACTTCACAAGACTTCCAGCTTAACAGTTAAGTGAGGCATCGGAGCTAGTGAGGTTTAAAAGGAAAATGACAAAAAAGGAGGGAATATAATAGAAGCAGCAGAGACGAGGTGGTAGATGTTGGTGCCTCGTTCCCTCTCCCTGGACCGACGATGACTGATACATCCATTAAATTTCAGCCCAGGCTGATTGACTGAGTGGATTTATATAAATTAAAAAATACAGGTCATATACCTTTTCTGATAGACTGTAAATGAGAAATAGGAATTCCTTTAAACCTCAAAGGAGGAAATCCATAGGCGAGGCTTTCTAGTCAATAATGCGCTACAGCGTCACTCTTTTCGCTGTGTTTGTAAAACAAGTTTTAGTTAATAGACAAATATTATACCAGCCTTTCCCCAACTTTGTCAGCAAGAAGTAATTTGTAAATTAAGTCACATGGTGTTGAAGGTTTTCCAGCTTTTGTTGCAGTTTGAACTTGAGCTTTCCAGACGTGAAGGGGGCAGAAATCATCCCTTGCTGCATCTTTTTTCAGTGTAACAAGTGAAAATGGCATTAGTTAAGGAACAATGATTTTTATTCACATTCATTCTCTCGGCTCCATGTCCATTTGTCCATTGGAATGAGCCACTTATCATTCTTCCAGGTTTTTCCTCTTTCAACATCAAGAGTTATGAAAGGAAAATTCCATTTTTTCCTGGCTCTCCATGACAGGCAGACTGAAGATTGTGGCCATTTGGATTAAAAACATATCCATCACCACCAGCCAGCAGGTTATTATGGTGTCTCCTTTGAATATATGAATTTCATACACTGCATGTTGGAAGTCTAAGAATGCCAACTTTTTAGATAAATAATTATCCCATTGGTGATGTACAGCATACTGTTGCCATATTTTCTCACTTTTACGGCATTCTTGCCCTTATCACCCGTAACATAAATCTTTTGCTTTTATATTTAATAAAACTACTAGGGTAACAAGCCCTTGTACTCAACACATCACATACCATCATTTGGCTATCATTATTTGTTTTCTTGAGGCAGATATTTTAGTAGCTGTGTAGTTTAAATTTGACAGCATATTTGATATAGCAATGCAGGTAAATAAGCAGATGACCATATTTATGTGCTGGCTATGACCTCAGCGTGTAGCCCTTAGCCTCGTGAGGCTTCATGGCTGGGAAAGATAGATGAATGGATAAAGTTCCCAACATCAGTCAGGGTTATTATCCGAGCCCGCTAATCTGTCAGCTGAATTTTGGAGAGTGAGGAGAAATATGTACATCTGGGAGGAGGCTAGGACAAGAGTGACCATTTCTCAAGAGGTTCATTTTTCCTAAGCCTCAGTTCCCTGAGTCACAGAATCTCTGATTCCTTAGGCGTGGGAGAGAAGCTTTACTCCATCTCTTACGTAGAAGTCTCTGATGAAACCAAACCCCTGACTTCATTTTCCATTTCTTTCTTTGATCCTATTTAGGTTTATTTCTCACTATCGCCCTTAGTTTCCTTATCTGTAAAGTTCATACCTCTCCGCTGAGCATCACTGACTGTTTATTTTGTGGTTTTCTAGTAAACAAAGAGTCTTAGATATGAGCACAGAGTTTGCGTGGGGACACAGGTGTTCTAGGAGGAGACTGGCCATCTTACTTAGCTAACTAGTTAGCCACTCACTGTTTCATGAGACGGACTGCACTAATTTTTTCTTTCCCTGTTTCCCCTCAGTAATCCCTCCCGGGCTGTGGATAAGAACAAGAAATATCCCTGTTCTGTCTGTTTTCCTTCTGGAAAATGGACAGATTAACTGTCATAGAAGAGCCTCACCTTAGGGGTAAGCAGAGGCAGCAGGGACTTAGTTCTCTTGCGTGACCCAGCAGCTGCTAAGGCTGAGAACTATTGTAATTGATACTGTGCATTATTAAAGTAACTCCATGGAGCAGTTTTCAGTGGTTCTTGGTTGTAGACCACACCTTTATTCACAGAAGTCACTTTTTCCCCCAGAAGTAGTAATAAATAAGTTTCATCCACATTCTCATGTCTTTTTGTTTCTTTTTTTTTTTGTTTTGTTTTGTGGCTAGTGGCTAAGACAATTGAATGTAGTTAAACGGTTTTAGAAGTTGTCTCTTTTTTCCCCCAGTCCTCTGTTAAATTAATTGTTATCCACACCGAATCTGGTGGAGTGCTCTAACCTCATTAGTTTCTTGAATAACTTCCATACAACCTTAATTCTTAGCATGGCTATTTTGAAACTCCCTGAAACTCACATTTTCCTTTGGAAAAAGACCTCACTGTTCTTCATAGTCAGCACCATGCCTTGTACGTAGAAGATCCTCACAAAATATTTGTGAGTTGACTGATTTAAAGCTGTGCTATAAACAGGAAGCATGACCTCTTAATGTCAAGTACTAAGAAGTTAAGGAAATCATTTTGTGTAACATTGCGAGTTAATATTGACAAAAAGTTAGTAAAACTCAGACTACATTACCAAAGTGTTTAAACAAACGCAAATTGCAACAAATCTCAAAAGTTGAATAATTTTTTGTGAGTATTACAGGTAAGTAGGGATTTATATTTCAGAAGTAGATGCAGGTTTACTTCAAAGATTACAAATGATATTTTGTTCTACAAATTTATAGTAATACTTTAATTTTGCATAATGCTTTAAGCTTTTCCAAAGTTTTTCACATTGGCCGTGCACGGTGGCTCACACCTGTAATCCCAGCAGTTTGGGAGGCCAAGGTGGAAGGATCACTTGAGGCCAGGAGTTCAAGACCAGCCTGAGCAAGAGTGAGATTCCAGCTCTACAAAAAGTAGAAAAATCAGCCCGGCATGGTGGTAAGCACCTGTAGTCTGAGCTACTTGGGAGACTGAAGCAGGAGGATCACTGGAGCCCAGGAGTGTGAAGTTACAGGTCACTATGCCGTTATACTCTAGCCTGGGAGAAATAGCAAGGAACCTGTCTCCAAACAAAAAGAGAAAAAAGAAAAAAAAACTTTCGTATCTATTTTTTCTCTTTTGAGTTTCAACATTCCTGTGTATTAGATAAGATAGGTATTATTACCCCATTTTAATTATCAGATGACCAAGGCACAGTGAGTTCATATGCATTCCTTACGCATTTTGATATACAGTTAATTAATGATAACAACTAATTGTCCAGGAAGTTCTACCTAATCTATAGCTTCAGTTTCCCATGCTGTGAAATAACTCAGCTTCTCCTTATTAGAAGGATTTAATCTTATACCGGTTAAATAGTAATTGTGCTTCAGTTTTCTCCTTTCTTTGATGTAAATAATCCTAGTGTATTCTAAGTTGCTCAGTAATTTTGACTTTTCAACACTATTATTGTTTGTTCTTGGGCATTTAAGAAGGACCAAGGTACTTTTTGTTTTTGTTTTACTTTGATCAGATTTTTTGTTATCGTGGGTTCAAATAGATGTGGCAGGTACATCATAGCTTAGTATATATAGTTGTTTAAGAAAATTAAAGCAATGAAAAATGAAATCTTTCTTTTTCTTTTCTTTTCTTTAGAGACAGAGTCTCGCTCTGTCACCCAGGCTGGAGTGCAGTGGTGTGATCATAGCTCACTACAGCCTTGAATTCCTGGGCTCAAGTGATCCTCCTGCCTCAGTCACCCAAGTAGCTGGGACTACGGGCATGCACCACCATACCTGGCTAATTTTTTTTATTTTTTGTAGAGACAGTCTCACCTTGTTGCTCAGGCCGGTCTCAAACTCCTGGGCTCAAGCAATCCTCTTACCTCAGCCTCCCAAAGTGCTGAAATTACAGGCATGAGCCACTGTGCCCCTTTGAAAAATAAAATCTTAAGATTAAAGTGTTTGTCGTGATAGGTGTGACTACAGTTGACATATTAAATTGGTTGTTATAAAATAGTTATTAAATCTTTGTGGTGTAGCATTTTGTAGTTCAGGGTAAAGGATTTAGACATAGAAAATTCAAGTTCAAGTTCTGGTTCTACCATAGCCCTCTTTCCTCATCTGTAAAATGGAGATAAAACTCATCTCACAAGATTGTCTGGAGAACCAGTATAGGACTGCAACTTTTTCCCCCACCATAACAGATAAAAAGAAAAAGTACTTTCCAGATATCTTCTTGGGATATATGAAATCACATCAATATTTCTTTACAACATTGTTTTGAGAATTCACCATACTCTCTTAGAAGTGGCAGAAGAGAGAACCGTCTGTCCATCTATGCAGCATGTTCATGACCTTAATTTCATGGTATCAAGGATCAGGTTTATAACAACATTAGCAAAAATGATATATTCAGTTGATACAATGCTTTGGAATTCATTCATTCATTCAACAAACATGTATTAAATGACAAATTTATTAAGTAGCTAACATGAGCTCAGCATAATACAAAGTGCTGGGGATAGCATGTCACATACGATGTAGTCCATGCCTCCAGGGAAATGTTAACCTTTTTAAAACCCTTTTTATTTTAAGACAATTGTAGACTTGCATGCAGTTGTATGAAATAATGAAAAGAAATCATATGTACCCTGTTTCTTTCAGCGGTAACATCTTGTATAACTATATTATAATATCACAACCAGGTAATTAACATTGATACAATTCATATCATAGACCTTTCAGATCTCACCAGTTTTACTTGCATTCATTTGTGTTTGTGTGTGTGTATTTAGTTCTGTGTAATTTTATCATCTGAGATTTCTGAGACCACTACTACAGTCAAGAAAAAGAACAGGTTCATCACAAGGTGTTAATATTTTTTATTATACTTTATTTAAATAATTCTACTTTGTCAAAGAAATTTTAGCTTGA
>RJWJ010016397.1:0-34541 GCA_004363605.1 Indri indri
CTCAGAACATGCAAGGAAGAAGAAAGTGGTGTGAAATGTTTAGATTGGTGAGAGAAACAAAACCACCAACCTAGAATTCTGTACCCTATAAAATTACTCTTCAAAAGTAAAGGAGAAATAAATACTTTCTTAGACAAAAATTGAGGGAATTTGTTGCCAGTAGACCTACCTTGCCAGGAATGTTAAAAGTTCTTCAGAGCAAAGGAAGGTTATGTAAGTCAGAAGCTCAGATCTACATAAAGAAAGCAAGAGCACTGGAGATTGAATAAGTGAAGGTAAAAATAAAAACTTTTATTTTTCTTATTCTTAATTGATTTAACACATAACAGTTTATTCACAATAGCAATGATGTATTCAATTATGTATGCTTGCATGTTTTCATGTATATATATACACACACACGTATATACATATATGCTTATGTATAAGTAAAATGAGTAACAGCAATGATACCAGGGATAGAACAGAGAAATTAGGAATAATTTATTATTATAAAGTATTTGTACTACCCATGAATCAGTATAGTGTTAATTGGACTTGGGTTAGTTGAAAATGTCTATTGCAAACTCTGGGGCAACCACTAAAAAAAGTAAAAAATAAAGGGGGAAGAAAATAGAATCATATAAAATGCTCAATTAAAACCACAAAAATCAGAAAAATGTGTGGAAGACAAAAATAGGAATGAAGAGCAAGAGCAACTAATAGAAAATAACAAATAAGGTAGATATTCAATTATAATAATAATCACTTTAACCATCAATGGTCTCTACACACCAGTTAAATGACAGAGATTATCAGAGTGGGTTAAAGAACAAGATCCAACTATATGTTGTCTACAAGAAACCCACTTTAAATATAAAGATACATATAGATTAAAAGTAAAGGTATGGCAAAAGATATACCATGCTAACACTAATCAAAACAGAAAATTTAAAAAAGAAAGAAAGAAGGAATAGCTGTATTAATTTAAGATAGAACAGACTTCAGAGCAAGACAAGTTATCAGAGATAAATAGGGCATTACATAATGATAAAGGGATCAATCCTCCAAAAACACATAACAATCCTTAACATGTGTGCACCTAAAAAACAGAGTGCCAAAATATGTGAGGAAAAAAATAATAGAAATGCAAGGAGAAATAGAAGAATCCAATATCATAATTGGAGACTTTAACATCCCTCTATCAGAAATGGACAGATCTGACAAGCAGAAAATCAGTGAGGACATAGTTGAACTCAACAACACCATCAATCAACTGGATAATAATTGACATCCATAGATTACTTCATCTAACAACAACAGATTACACATCCTTCTCAAGCTCACATGGAACATTCACCAAGACAGAATGCTTTCTGGGCCATAAAATAAACCTTAAAAAATTGAAAAGAATAGAAATCATACAGTATATGCTCTCAGGCCACAATGGAATTAAGCAAAAATCAATAACAGAAATATAGCTGGAAAATCCCAAAAAACTTAGAGATTAAACAGACTTCTAGATAACATATGGGTCAAAGAATAAATCTCAAGAGAAATTAAAAATATTCTGAACTAAATGAAAATGAAAACATAACTTATCAGAATTTTTGGAATGCAGTGAAAGCAGTGCATAGAGGGAAATTTATAGCATTGAATACGCGTATTAGAAAAGAAGAAAGATCTAAAATCAATAATGTAAGTAAGTTTCCACCTTAAAAAAACTAGGGAAAAAAAGAACAAATTAAATCCAAAGTAAGAAGAAGAAGAAAAGAAATAAAAATTAGAGCAGAAATCAATGAAATTGAAAACAGGAAATCAGTAGAGGAATTCAACAAAACTAAAAGCTGGTTCTTTGAAAAGATAACATAATTGATAAATCTCTAGCGAGGCTAACTAAAATATATATATATATATATATATATATATATATATACATATATATATGAGTAATACCTTAAAGATAAGCACTAATACCAGAAATGAAAAAGGGGACATCACTATAGATACCACAGGTATTAAAAGGATATTAAAGGAATATTATGAACAACTCTATGCCCATAAATTTGATAATCTAGTTGAAATGGACCAATTCCTTGAAAGGCACAATCTGCAAAAACTCACTTAAGAAGAAATAGACAATCTGAATAGCCTGTATCTATTAATGAAATTGAATCAATAATTAATTACCTTGTAATACAAAAAGCACGAGGCCTGGATGATGCATTCTACCTAATATTCAATGAGGAAATTATACCAATCTCTTGCAGAAAATAGAAGCAGAGGGAATTCTTCCTAATTCATCCCATGAAACCAGCCTTACTCTAATGCCAAAACCAGACAAAGACATTATAAGAAAGGACAACTACAGACCAATACCTCTCACAAACAGAAATGCAAAAATACTCCACAAAATATTAGCAAATCAAACCCAACAATGTATAAAAAAGAATTATATACCATGACTAAAAGGTATTTATCTCAGGCTAGTTTAACATTTGAAAATTAATTAATGTGATATAGCACATCAGCAAGCAAAAGAAGAAAAATGACAACATCATATCAATAGATGCAGAAAAAATATTTGAAAAAATTCAATACCCATTCATGATAAAAAAAAAAAAAACTCTCAGCAAACTAGGAATAGAGGGGAACTTCCTCAACTTTATAAAGAACATTTATAACAAACCTCCAGTTAACATCATACTTAATGGTGAGAAATTCGAAGCTTTCCCAATAAGATCAGAAATAAGACAAGAATGTCCCCTCTCACCACAACTTTTCAACACTGTACTGGAAGTCCTAACTTAAGCAATAAAACAAGAAAAGGAAATAAAAGGTATATAGTATACAGATTGGGAAAAAAGAAAAAAACTATCTTTTTTCACAGATGACATGATCATCTATGTAGAAAATCCAAAAGAATCAACAGAAAAACTCCTGGAAATAATAAGCAATTATAACAAGTTTGCAGGATATAAGGTCAGTCTTTTTCTTATATACAAGCAATCATAGTGAAATTTGAAATTAAAAACATATTGTTATTTACATTAGCCCCCAAAAAAGAAATACGTATTATAACTCTAACAAAAGATGTACAAGGTCTGCATGAAAAAAACTACAAAACTCTGATAAAAGATATCAAGGAAGAACTAAATAAATGGAGAAATATTCCATGTTCATGGATAAGAAGACTCAATATTGTCAAGATGTCAGTTCTTCCCAACTTGATCTATAGATTCAATGCAGTCCCAATCAAAATCGCAGCAAGTTATTTTGTAGATACTGACAAACTGATTCTAAAGTTTATATGAAGAGGCAAAAGATCCAGAATACCAATTCAATAATGAAAGAGAAGAACAAAATCAGAGAACTGACACTACCCAACTTCAAGACTTGCTATACCACTAGCATAGTCAAGACAGTGTGGTATTGGTGAAAGAATAGACAAGATCAATGGAACATAATAGAGAGCCCAGATATTGGCCCTCATAAGTATAATTAGCTGATCTTTCACAAAGGAGAAACGACAGTCTTTTCAAGTAATGGTGCTAGAACTACTGAACATCCACATGCAAAAGTATGAATCTAACTCAAAATGGATCATAGACCTAAACAAAAAATGTAAAACTATAAAACTCCTAGAAGATAGCATAGGAGAAAACCAAGAAGACCTTGCGTATGTCAATGAGTTTTTAGGTATGACAACAAAGACATGACCTATGACAGAAATAATTCATAAGCTGGACCTCATGAAAACTTAAAACTTCTACTCTGCAAAAGATGATGTCAACAGATTGAGTAGATAAGCCACAGACTGGAAGAAAATATTTGCAAAAAACACATCTGATAAAGGGCTATTATCCAAAATATACAAAAAACTCTTAGAACTCAACAATAAGAAAACGAAACTAATGAAATAATAGGCAAAAGACCTGAATAGACACCTCACCAAAGAAGATATGGTAAGCAGCGTATGAAAGATGTTCAACATTGTATGTCATCAGAGAATTACAAATTAAAACAACAAGGAGATACCACTGTATACCTATTAGAATGGCCAAAATCCAGAACACTGACAACACTAATTTCTAGCAAAGATGTGGCACAAGAGCAACTCTCATTCATTGCTGATGGGAATGCAAAATGGTACAGCCACTTCAGAAAACAGTTTGTCAGTTTCTTACAAAACTAAACATACTCTGGCCATACAATCCAGCAATCAGACTCCTTGGTATTTACCCAAAGGAATCGAAAACTTATGCTCACACAAAAACTTACACACACACATTTACAGCGGCTTTATTCATATTTGCCAAAAGTTGGAAGAAACTAAGATGTCTTTCAGTAGGTGAAAGGGTAAATAAACTGCGATACATCCAGACAAAGGAATATTATTCAGCACCAAAAAGAAATGAGGTATCAAGTCATGAAAAGACACGAAGGAAACTCAAATATATATTACTAAGTTAAGAAGCCAATCTGAAAAGGCTATATACTATATGATTCAACTATATGGCATTTGGGAGAAGGCAAAACTATGGAGACAGTAGAAAGATCAGTGGTTTCCAGAAGTTAGAGGGGAGGGAAGGGTGAATAAGTGAGCACATAGAATTTTTAGGGCAGTAAAACTATTTGGTATGTTACTACAAATCATTATACATCTGTTAAAACACATAGAACACTAAGAACAAACTCTAATGTAAACCATGGATTTGGATAATAATGATGTGTCAATGTGGGTTCACCCATTATAAAAAATGTACCACAGTGGTACGAGATGTCTTTAGTGTGGGAGGTTGTACGTGTATGGGGATGGGGTATATGGGAACTCTCTGTACTTTCCATTCAATTTTGTTATGGACCTATAACTGTTCTAAAAAGAAATAAAGTTTATTATTTTTTTAAAAAAAAGAGACTTCTTAAGTCCACATCTTGGAAGTTTAGGGTCAGGAGGTCTTAGTTGGAGCTTGGAAATCTGTCTTTTCCATAAATCCAAGATGTTTCTCATATGCAGCCAGGGTTGAGAATCACTGAGTAGAATTTGGCCTCCTGATCTCTCAAAATGTAACTGTACCGTTTGATTTTTTCAGATCTTTAATGTCTGTTAGGAATAATCTTATAAATTCATCTGTACTAATATGTTTATGGCAGATAATGCTTATATATCAACTATTTCCATTTATAGAGGGGTCTCTCTACCTAAGTGCTTAAACTAACAGAAGCCCCATATTATAGGCTACCTTTCTCTAGAGAGTCTAGTCACAGAGGCAACTAAAATGATGATGCTGCTTCAAAGCTCTATTCCATTCATGCCTTCCCCATGGAGCAAAGAAACAAACAAGATATCAACAATTGGGGACATGGCAACTATGATTCCAGCATTCACGAATTCAATTATTCTTCAACAGAACGAGTTATATTGTTAACAAGGTCCTGCAAGTACATATAAAACAAAAATCATGATTTAAGAAGAGAAAATGAAGGATGATATTAGAAGCCTTTTCTTCCATAACCAATGTATACTGGTCTCATCCTTTGGAGCTTAGATGAACAGACTGTGGATCATGGAGTTCCTGTCATGAGCCCATTCTTTTTATTTAACCCAGAATGATGTAGCCCTCTAATTTAAAAATCAGCAAAAAGGATGGAAATGTTCTCTCTTAAAGCCCAGATGTTTTCTATCTTTCTAAGCCGCAATTATTTCAACACATTATTTTAGCTCCACTTACATGAGATCAGGGCCACCTGTTATATCCTCTACACACTTATGAGAGATCTAATGTTAAGTTTGTATTTATGGTTTATTTAGAAAAGTCAGCATGCAATTGAGAGGATGCTTTTAAAGTTATCTTGAGGTCCAAGGATGTGTATATGGCAGATTAACAGATAATCAAGACACTGTTGTGTAGTATAAACATACAAACCTAATTTTGTTATTCATTATTACATAAATTTGGATATAACTCAGAACTAAAAAACTTATCTGAAATGTTCTGTATCTGTGTTGTCCAACATGATATCCACCAGCCACCATGATTATTGAATGCTTGAAGTATGCTTTGTACAATTGAGAAATTAAACGTTCAATTTTATTTTTAAAATTTTAAATTTAAATAGCCACATGTGGCAAGTGGCTACTGTATTAAACAGCACAGATCCAGACCATCAGGGGTTAGCCATTGCCCGCTGTTTTCAATGTTTTCTTGCCTTTTGAGATTAATGTTTTTGCTTTAACTTTTTAATTTCTGGGATTTAAAAAACTTCTATATATTAAAATATTTTAAAAACCTCATCATCTTAAATACAACTATATGCCTGGAAGACATAATGTAACATGGTTAGACACTAAGGAAATTGCTAATTCCACCCCTAAACCAGGCATTACAAAAAAGTTCCATTATAATGCATTTTATTATAAGACTATTCTTTATTACAAAATGGATTTTACATATTTAAATATTCTCTGATTTTATCTTGTCTAAAATTAAATGTCCCTCTAATAGCAATAAAATGTGTGATTTGATCTCTCCTTTCTAATGGTAAACACGCATGTGCAGAAAAAATCCTAAGTGAATTACTGGCCATTCGATAATAAATATTTATTGAGCACCTACTGTATAGGCCAGGAACTGTTCTATGTGCTGGGATACGTCAGGGAACAAAATATATGAAGTCCCTGTTCTAGGGAAATGTTGAAATAAATTTATAGTTGACATTGACAAAAAAAACAACATTGTAGAGTAAACGATATCACAATATTCACAAATTACATTACTGAGCTCCTAAAGTAAATATTGCGTATTATACATTATTCCAGCACATTAGAGATTAGCAGCAGGTGATGGTATTTATCATAAGACAGTTACTAGGTAGAAGATAGATGGGGAGGATAAAAGTGAGAAGCACATCACCTTGTTCTACTCACCTCTCTTGTTATTACTTAGGCATAACTGTAAATTATGAAAGACCCTGGAAACCCAACTGCAATATCTAGCATAAGATAAAATTGCTTGAAACTCAAGGCTTTTAGTTTGGCTAAAACACTGTTACAAATGAGATTGGTTGTGGCTTAGGAAAGCTTCACTTTTCCCCTTTTCCTTCATTCTCCATGGAGATACGTGCAGAATTAGAGAGTATCCATTCTCATTTACTCACCTATCTGAGTCCCAACTATAACTCCTACTTCATACCCAATTTTAACCTTGAATAAATTAGTTTTAAAATCTAGCAGGACTGGAAAGATCATTCTAGAATGAAGATAACTTTTTTCCAACTTATATACAACTTCAGAGTGGCAGACTGGAAAATCTCTGCAGGCAAATGTGATGTCACTGAAGAAATCACACACTTACCCGTAGAGATTCTACAGTCTGACATCTTCAAGCATCAAACCATTTCATCAACTATGCTTTTCTGTATGAAGTTCTTTAACTTGGAACAAATCTAGTATGGCCAAAAAACCAAGCTATAGCTAATTTAGTGAACTCCGGCTATTTCTTCTAAACCAAGGGGACTACTTGCCTCATAATAATTAAAGCCCACCAAATTAAATTGTAAAATAAGAAGGTTGTTTATGACATGTCTTAAAACAGTTATTGTCAAAGTGTGATCCTCAGACTAGCATCATCATGATCACCTGGGAACCTATTAGAAATGCAAATTCTTGCACCCCACCAGAGGCCTCCTGAATCAGAAAGTCAGAATGCGTACAGCAATTTGTTTTAACAAGCTTTCCAGGTGATTCTCATTCATGCTCAAGTTTGAGAACCACTGGCTTAAAGAAAACAAAAGATTGCAACTTGAACACTGAACTTGGAGATCATCTGATGTTAAATAGTATACAAAAAAAATAGACAAAATAATATGCATTCACAAAAATATTGTCTCAAACACTTGCCTAAAGTCGTGATCTTAATAATAAGCATAAGCTTTAATAATGGAAAGAAACATCTTCCTTTAACTCTTATTTTGCCAGTGGAATTGCAGAACTCTATCTATTTCCTTAGACATAAGGAGTTAAATCTTATTTAGAAGGAGAAAACGTTTTCATGTTTGGGAGGATTAAAAGGGTACTGACATCATTCAAGTCATGAGCCATAATTCTTATTAGATTTTATTGCTACATTCTTCACACAGCTTTGGAAAGTTATTCCTAAGAGCACAAAATATGCACTTAGACTGCACACAAAGAAGGAAAATGCTCTCACAATGAAATTATTTTAGCCTGGCCCAATAATATTTGAAATACTCAAGACTTGTTCTCTATGAAACATATCTTGTCATAATAAGAGATGAGTTTATATAAATTTGTCTTTCAACATCCTTTATACTTTGCCCTCTTAACAGTTAAATTTGGTTATAAATTTCTATATGTAATTTCATTTCTATTAAATTTGGTTATCTAATTTCTATATACTTAAAAATTCTCTTTTCCTTTCCCCTCTAATATTATAAAAATTTCATAGGGTCAAATAAAATTTGAAGGGTAAAACAAAAACCAAAAAATTATAATTGGACTTGGCCTTTAATGACAATGAATAAAATACATAATTTGATTCTTACATATCAGAATGTAGTCTCTGAAACATTAGCATGCCTGTTAATCAATAACTTCTGGTAGTATGTTAAAAATTCATCTTTAGTTTCATTCTTGATGAATTCATTTTGATTTCTTCTGGACCACACCAATTTCCCATGATACGATGGAAAAAATTGTAACATGCAAAAATTGAATTAGATCACACACAAAATGTCAACTCACTTAGATTATAATTATAAGGTTTGGCTTATTCATTGAAAAGTGAGAGCCCAACTATATCCAAAATCTGCAAAGACAGTACTAGAGATCAGCAAAACGTTTTAGACACTTCAGGGGACCTGAAGGAAGTACATTTACTTAGATGAGGGTAAAGACGCTCTCTAAATATCAGATTTCTTTGCTTTCGTTTGAATTAAATCAATTCAATATTGATGCAATTGCTGATCAGAAGCTTTAATTAGCGGTCTTAAATGCCTTTGATAATAACAAAAGAAAAAATTATTTACTAATATTTGCAGTTTGATACACAAAAATCTTTCAAAACATGAAATTCCATTGGAGGAAACAATAAAAAGCAATACTAGAAATTTAGCAACCTCCCTGGTAGTAGGAGAGTTATAACCATCTAACAGCAGCAACTACTAGCTACTACTGCATGAAGCACTCTATACACATTATCTAATTTAGTTTTCTCCCAAACCCAGTGAAGAAAGTATTATTAAGAGTCCTATTTTATGAATGAAGAAGCTGAAGCTCAGGAAGACATAAATGGGAAGGAAAGAGAAATTATGTGAATGTGCACAACTCTACATCTGAGACAAAATAGCATGAGAAACAAGCATGGAACTACAGGTCAGGAAAGCTAGGTCTTAAACATTTGATTCCCCTACTTAAGCCTCTCTGGGTCTAATTTTCCACATCTTTAAAACAAGCAAGGTATCCTATTTCCTGTTTACTTCTCATGGCTAGTAAAACACTTGTCCATGATAAAGGCCTGGAAAGATGACGGATGTTGTTGTTATGCTTGGGGTGAAGCACGTAAGCTTTGGGGATGGCCTGGTCTCCTGCTGCTATTTCTCTCCCCTGCAGGCTACCCCCATAGCCGTGAAAACTGCACAAGAGAGGATGCTGATGGAAGGATTCATTTACCACCCTCATTAGCCCCTCCTAAGGACACTGGTCTTGTGCCTTTGATCATCCTCCTTCCCAGGCCCAGTCACGCTCCTTTGCCCAGCCTTGGTGATACCAAGGACACCAACCCTTAAGGCAAGCGAACAGTTTCTCTTGAAGGAACATGCGAGACAAGTCCACATAATCTTTCCTCTTCTGACAAGGTAACAGGTTTCCTCCTCTTTTCTTTCAAGGGATGTCAGGGTTTTCAATAAGTGTGCAACTAAAATACACCAATGCCCAAGGGCCTATGCAGAAGTAAAGCTTGGCTACAATGGGCCACCTCTAAAGGACCGGAAATTCCTAACAGGATGTAATCTTAAAAGACACTTCAGAAGCCCCATCCTTCACAGAATCAAAACACTTCGGATCTGGAAAGTTATTCCAACTTTATTATTTATTGAGCACTGACTGTTGGGCATTTTACATGGATAGTCCTATTTAGTCCTCATAACAACCTTATATTAAGTCAGACTATTAGTGGTCCTATTTTGCAGATGAGAAAACTGAGGCTCTTAGAGATTGAGTAAAAGCCTTGAATCAGTTCTATTTGACTCCAAAGCCCATAATTTTAACCACTACCCAATTTTAAGGCCCAGAGGCTAAATGGCCGCAGGTCACATAGCTGGTTAGTGGCAAACCTGAAACTGGAGCCCAGTTTTCTTTGCACCACACGACACTTATTCCTAAAGAATTGACTTCTAATAAAAGTGCCCTAAAGAATTATTCAATTTTTCATATAAGCCAAATGCTTAAATCAAAATCAATACTAAATTATAATCCACTAGCTAAAGGAGACCCCAAACAAGAAAGGTTTATATGAATTCGACATCTATTTATACTTTAACCCCAATGGGCAAATGCTAAATGCTGTTGCTGAGGACGTGACAAACCATAAAATTCACATATTGTTATGAAATAGATGCCTCATCCCTTCCTAATTGTTGCTGCCAACCTAAAAATCGAGGCAGAACAAATCATTAATATATTTGTAGCACAGCAGGAATCATTTGGGGGGTTCCTAAGACCAGGCTTGAGTTAGTGCTCACAAACAGGAAAATGTTACTATATTTATTATTCATCATCAGATTTACACATGTCAATTCCATCTTCTGTAAAGTTTCGAGTAGATCCGCTAAGGATATTACAGTCTGTAAATGTTAGATAACTTCCCATTTGGCAAATGGCTTTTTCTTTTCTGTCCTATGATCACCTACCATGGTAGCTGCCGTGGAGAACCTTCTTCAGCTCACAAATGACTATCTACCAAAGTGAAAGTATGCACCTAATGAAATCTGACCTGATAAAAGGTGTGGTTAATTGCTATACTACTTTGTATTATTGATTCCTTGAAGCAAAAGGACTGGGTTTAAGTCAGCATTTATTTTCCTCTCTGTTATTTCTTGTCCTCATCATCTTGCCTCTTATCTTCTTTGCCTCTTTCTATTGCTGCAAAACCCAGAACTGTGGTTGTGTGGAGGGATGAAGGTGAAGGGCAAAATGGCTTTAATTGGTGTGTAGAACAATCACCACTAACACACATAGAATATTCTCTCTCCTGAGGCACCAAGCGGGAACTTCAGAGAACTAAAAGCCATATTTCTTTGCACAGGTTATTGCTTTAGGGGAACCAGGGATTACCATCTATTATATTAAAAAGGTAACTTATCACCATTGTCATTATTGAGAAATAGTTGCTGAGCATACTATGTCTTGGGACAGTGCCAAAAGCTGTAAGTTCTTGAAGGCTTTAAGCAACATATTCCTTTAAAAAAAAAAAAAATGGGGATTATTCCTTGAACCTCAATTTTTTTCAGTACCCTAATGGATCTGCAAAGTTCATAAAATTATCTCTTATTTCAGGTTTTAATTATAACTTATGCAGATTTTAGTATATCACTTTTACGGAACTTTATGGATTTTAAGTGTTTCCCCAACTCATTTTTAGAACAAGCCCTCTTTTCTCATTTTATGCATGAAACATCCTAACTGGCCACATTTGACTTTAAATGTCTACATTAGAAGGAAACAAATTTAAGAAACTAAGCATGTGAAAATCATGAATAGTAAATATTTATAAAGATGGTAATGTTCTCTTTCTTGACCTGGGTGGTGGTTACGTGGGTGTGTTCACTTTGTGATAATTCATCAAACTGTATGCTTATGATTTGTGCATTTTTCTCTAAGTGTATTTGCCTCAATGAAATAGTTTAAAAATATGTATTTATGAAGAGTCCTGACATCCCTTCCCCAAACACATGCAAGCGCACAATCAGAATACCTGGGGTATTTATTCTCCCTTTCCTAGAGCCCTCATTTCTTGTCCTGGGCACTTTAATTCTTCAACCTCCACCCTCAGAGATTGTTTTTAGGGCCTTGGGCCTTAGACATCAGATATTCTCCCCTTAGGCTTCCTTCCCCCCACACCCTCCACCCCTGCCCCATACCCTACATGGGTCTTCTTCCCTAGGTTGGGCCCCTGTCTTCTCTAATTGGGCCCGTACTTCCCTTATTATCTCCCAAATGATACAGAAAATGTTTCGTTCATTCTTTCCTGACATATTTTCCTGATATATCTATCCACCCTTGCTGCTGCCCTACAAACAGCCAAGCGTCCTTTCACAGGTGCTTGCTAGGTAGCTTTCTCGGGCTCCTCTTTACAAAGGGCTCTTGGAATTAGAAAATGACTATGCCTCCTGTCATCTCTCTCTCACTCTCCTTTTCTCAGTATGTCTCTGGAACGTGTATTTCCAGAAAATGAGTCCCATGTTGCTTTGCAGCTCCACAAAAAGACACTGCTATTGGACATTCTCCCATTTTCAGTTTGATTTCTATGAAAACCTTCCTGATAGAGTCGTTGTCAAGATCAAATGAGATAATCTACATAAAATACTTAGAGCAGACACATGGTCTTCACTCATTAAATAGCAGCTTTTGATATTGTTCATAGTGGTAATATGGCTCCTTATCAGGCATTGTTAGGCACCTGACATAAATATTCTTATTTAAACCCCTAACAACCCTATGAGAAAGATACTGGGATCCCATTTTTAAATGGGAAAACTGAGGTTTTGATGGGGTTATACCTCTTTGCCGGGTCTCTAGCCAGTTAAATTGGCCATGAGGATGCATTTGCTTCTAGAATAACCACCTTCTTGTAGGATGTGAATCCTACCAGACTGTGGAAGGGCACTCAACTCCTCGTTAAGAAGCCAGTGAGGTCCAGGCAGGCACTGTGAGAGTTACAGAAGAAATCTCAAACCCGGCCCCTGCCTCCAAGGAGCTGACAATGGGTAAGTCAACCCATTTGCAACCTTGCCCAACATTCCGTCATGGAGTCTTAAGGGCTTACAGGCTTCAAGTGCCTAAACATCATCCACTCTTTTGTGATTGCTGCCTTTAACATTTCTTCCATCTTCCCAAACCAAGTATTCTCTTAGAAAACTCTGACAAAAGTACAGGCTGAAGTTTATTCTCTGTTGCAAGAGTCTTCAGTGGTCTGGATTCTAAACACTCTCTCCTAAAAATTTCCAGGGTAAATCTCCCTTCTTTTACTGTGGGTGTACTCTGCCAAAGAAAGTAGGTACAAATTGATTCAGGCACTACAGCTACAATCCCACTGAGCAGATCGGTGCCTCATGCCACTGGAGTTAGTTATTGCTATGTCTCTGGTCTCCAAAAAGGAAACCTTCAAGATTTTCTTTTTGAAAAAAGAGAAGGTAACGTAAGCCAAGTCTCAAGCAATCTAATCACACATAGGCAACCCCTAACGATTGTTCTAATAGCAACTATTTTATTTCTTTCTAATTGCTCATGTTATTATCATTATCCAACCTACTAATGGCTTTCCCTGAAGAGATTATTTATTCATCTGTTTGGCTACCAGTGGTGGAGAATGCACCATATCTCTTGAAGTAGAGCTGGCTTCTTTTTAAGGCTTTGTAGAAGCTGGAATTAGAAAAGGATAAAGCTTTTTCATGGGAACCATCCTTTATATCACTAACCCTTAGGCTCTGTTGTTAATTGTGACTACCTATTCAAGAATGTCTCCATCATTCAGAATGTGGAAAACATGCCAATGGGAAGCTCAGCTCAATGGCAGTTCCGGCTTTGGCCTTGGACTCAACACCCACTTATGCACAGTATGATTCAAACTCCCTTCTCATAAAGCTTTATCTCTGGACACCATTCTCCATGAATCCCTTTCTCTATTCGTAATCACTTCTAATCCTCGTGCTCCTCTGTCTGACCTTCTCTTCCCACAAAAATCCAAAAAGTATGCACTTAATAAACAAACAAATCTATTGACAAAGATAGATGTATTCAGGGCAGCTTTACCAAAATTCAAACTGGTATTTAACAAAATTCCAGCCAAAATGCTCATTTGCAATGTCAGCCAACTATTTTATTGAAACCAATTTGAAGCCAAACATTTTCCAAATGCCTACAAGGCTACAAAAATAATAAATAATGTTTGGCTATCTTTCAAACCTTGGAGGATTCAGAGTCCCAATCCCAGAAAGAACAAGGAGACAAGGTAAAAGGAAGCAGACTTGGAAAGCGGATAGAAGTGGATAGTGACTCCCAAACAGAAATCAAAGTGATAAAGTTCATCTGGGGAACCTCAGGTAGTCATCACAACTGCTAGGAAACTGGGATACAGAAGAAACACCAAATGAGTTCTTATAGATGCTGTCAACCGCAGCATTTTTTCAATTGATTTATTTAGATTTTCTGCTTTTTTACTGCGTTAATTTCCAAAAAGTGGGATGCAAAAGACAGCCAAATGTAACAAAATTAGTACTACTTCATCAACAGCATGAGTTGAGTATCCAGGGACCTAAGATGTTTCAGAATTTAAACCTGAAGCCTGAGGGAGGGCTAGATTTCTAAACAACATGTCTCAGATGATGGAATGCTCATATCCACAAAGAACAGAAAACCGAATGGTACATATAGCTTATATCATCTCTAGCTACTACAGGGTTCTGGGAAACCATAAACATCAGGTAAATTCAGAAACCCCTCAACCTAGAGATCAGGACACCTCTTGACCTATGTACTAATACACCCTGCCACATCAATAATAAATCAGTAACTCAAGCAAGGTACAGAAGTGGATATGAAAAACTTCTAGGAAGGAGGAAAATAACAAAGAAGACACAAACGTAAAAATAAGAGCAGAATTTGAATATCTTTTCTAAAATCCAGAGGTTGAAAATTTGTAAAAATAATAGAAAAGTAATTGAGTTAACTGAAGCACATAGTAATAAAATTAAAATAAAACCAGCATTTATGGAGAATCTGTATATCAGATTCTATACTAGTTAGACACCTTCACAAATATCACATTTAGTTGTTAACAATGTCAGGTACAAGTATTAACAACACAGAAACTGAGGCTCCAAGAAATAAAATAATTTGCCTGAAAGCCCATCGCTAGTAAATCGTAGAACCAGCAATCACACCCAGATCCACCTCACTCCAAAGCTCATGTGCTTTCAACATCCCATGCTCCATTCCACAGCCAAGCTAGCCCCAGGAAGGGTAATCCTTCTAAGTTTTCAGAAGGTATCCAAATAATTGCAACTTTGAATAAATAACACCAGTCTTTACAGAAATATAAAAATTGCCACCATCTGAACAGACCCAGCGACCAGACAGAAATTTCTTTGTCACACTCAAATACAAATCTATAGAAAATCTCCAACAGAATTAAGACCACAAATGCATACATGACAATGCCCCAAAAGTTGCCTATAGAAACATCTTACTATGGATTTGGTAATTTCTCTGGAATACTTGAACAGAATATATAGACAATGTTGGAAACAGCCTACTCCTTGATACTGTCTTTACTGTGCTACTGTTTTTCAGTTTATCTGCCTATGGACTATCTACCCACATTAATATGGCTTTGTTATCAAATCCACTTTGTATCAGTTTCCTCTTTTTCTTTTTTAAGTGTCCATCACAGCGACCCAGTAAGGTAGGCGAGGCAGCAAAGTATGTGTCTTTGCTTCCCCTTCAGAGCCTCCTCCCCTCTGCAGCTGTGGGCATGACAACCTATGGCTGTGTCACCTTCCTCATCAACACATACTGTTGCCATTTATGTTTTCTTTTCTAATGTTTTCCAGTACCGGGAAGAAGAACTACATCTTTATTCATGCCTCCTCTCTATAGTCATTTTTCAGTGTTAAACTTTCTGGAGAGAAAGGAAAATGAAATCTAAGGTGAAGAGAAAAGAAAAAACTGAACCATAATTCATGTTCCTTTGAAGTTGGGTCTAACTCTTCCCACCCACTTTAGAGAAAAGACAGAAAAAATAGCAGCCTCTCGTTTTTTGACTAGGATAAACTCTTCTGCTTATTTTTGATCTTGAGCACTTTGACTCCAGAAAATAAACTTAGAACTATATTTAGAAAGTTAAATTCCAATGATCAGAGTTTTTATTTTACAAAAGTAGCCTTTTATTCAGCAGTTCATATGAAGAACAAGATTACATTCACTTGTTCTTTACCAATTGTTTTATAATTTTATACTTACCTGACTTTTTTCTATGAATAGCCATTTTTATAACTCAGCAAGTTATCACTATCCTAATTCTGTCAAGTCTCAGTTACTTAAGGACAAATTGTGAGCCGGAATCCATAATTCTTTGCTTCAACAAACATTTGATTTAGTTCAACATATTTTTATTGAGTACTTATTTAATATCAGATGAGATGTTGAGAATTGTATAGCTGAGGGTATAAAGATGAATAAGCATGGTTCCTACATTTAGAAGTTCACAGTCTAAGGAAGGAGACAGCATTTAAGCAGGAAAATACATCATGTATAAAATAAAACTCAAACAGCATTGCAGAGAAAGGAGACTGGAGAAAGAAGGCAGCATCTAATATTTTTCTTAGATTCAGTGTGTGCTTCAGTCACACAGGAGTGCATGTGTGTTAAAGGTGGGGAGAGGAAGCGGAAACCATTCCAAGTGTGGGCAAAGGCATAATATAGCTCACTGGGTTCTCAGACCTTCGAGGAGTTTGTTATAGCCAGAGTCTACAATGTAGGGGAAGAAATGGTCTAATATGAAATGCATGAAATGAAGCTAGAAAGAAGGGCAGGGGGAAATCTCCACCAAAGTACAAATCCCAGTTCCCCAAACCAGACTTACTGAATCAAAATCCAGAGGTAGGTCCTGGGAAATCTCTATTTGTAACAAGTTCCTCTGATGCTTCTTATACTCACTGAAGTTGAGAGTCCCTGCAGCAGATGATGGAGAACGTATGAAGGTGTTTCCTCTGCCCTCTTTCCTTAATCATCATTCCCACCGTTGATTAGCCCCACCCAGTGCAGTGAAGGAGTTCAGGTCACGGCCCAATCGCACTTGGCCATAATGAAGCTGCACAGGCAAGAGGAGAGGATGCAGAAACCACCATCTATGAAAGGCAAGGGCCAGACCACCCTCGCCACGCTTGCCCCTTTGGTGAGTATATGGTCATTTACTTTTCTTACTCGTGTAATTGCTGGTTTTCTTGCCTGAGAAAGTATTTTAGAATGTTTGGTTTTGGTGTTTCCAAATTCTTTATAACTCTTGTTTAAAAATGAGCTTTGAGTGATTGGTTTTACATACACCTGTTCACCTACTTGACTGTGTTTCTTATTATGTGTGGGTTAAATAAAGTAAATCCTTTCTAAATGCAAAGATTTTAATTTTTATGACATTACATGAAATGCTGCCAGAAATCTGTGAAAATAAGGGTTCAATACAGCAAGTGGAGCAACATGATAATTAAAATGCAGAGAGAGACATGAGATTTCAATGTCAGGACTTCACCTGGTCCACTGCTTCTTCCTAAGGTGCCCACATGCCTGTGCTCACATGATTTTTCCTGCAGGTTTAACCTGGATGGCTGTGAGTTGGCTTAATCTCAGCTGGCAACTGTGAGATGTTCATACAATCCCTCACAGTGGTCTCTGGGATTATGCTAAACAGAGCAATTTCCTTGCCCTCATGAATCAAAAGACTTTCATGGCAACCAAAACTAGAGTACCAAATTTCTATTTCCTGACCAACAAAGAGGAAAAAAAGCTGCAATGGTTACTGTTTCATGCTCAACCTCTTTTAATCTTACTAAAGTCTTTTTCTAAAGTGCTGTCGTACTGGAAAGAAACCAGCCTTGGGAATAAATTTGCCTGTGTTGGATTCACTTGCTGCTATGGCACTCCTTCAATGCTACTTGGGGTGTTTTTTAAAAAAAAATTGCAGCCAAGGAAGTTTGGGTGTTAGAAGCTGAACCCAAAACGTTTTCCCTCTGAAAGCTCCTCCCACTCTCTTTGTGGGTGCTATTCCATCAAATTTCAAGTAGTCTAAATTAATATTGAAATTTAGAATTAACTGTGGCTCAGGTTGAAGTTGCCACAAGACTTCTGAGCTGTACCCAACTCTAATTCTTGGTGACTCCTGGAAACAGTGGCACAAAACCCTTTTTTTGCAAAGAGAATGAGAAAAAAATGTAATTCCTCAGGGTAAAAAAATCAAGGCCAGTTCTCTTCCTCATTCAACCAGTAACACAAAACAAATCAGATGGACCGAATTTATAATTAAATGTAAGATTAACTTTAACAACAAAAATTACTAAAGACGCTATACCCAAGGTCCTGACTAGCACCTACCTCCTTGGGTGTCCTCAGGAGGAGAAGTCTATATATCTCAGCCTGCTTAAAGTACGTTTCTGTATCCAGGCAGACTAGTATGACGTATTAGGTTTTCTTACCAGAAATCGATGTTGAGTAGTAGAAGGTCAGTTTGAGAACTAGTTATTCCCAGATATTAACTGCACAAATACTGAACCATAAACCAGGAAATAACTTATCTCTGGTAAGGAGAGGGCTTTATATTAATCTTTAGGGCTTATTGGGGCCCTTTTAATCTACTGAAACTTTCTAAATGTTGTCTATATTCTCCTACTGGTTGAAATAACCATTTTTTAAAACATTAAAAAATTCCCAATTCTATGGGAGCTAATTGATGGGCACACACGGGCACAAAGAGATGTAAGGTCATTGGAAATCAAGAAGGAGGGAGGAGGAGGGGTAAAAACCTACCTACCAGGTACAATGAACACTATTCGGGTGAAGGGCACACTAAAAGCCCCAACTTAAGCATTATAAAAAGTATCCACGTAACAAAAGTATTTGCACTCCCTTAACATTTTGAAATTTTTTAAAAAATCCCAACTCTAATTCTTGGTGATAGTTTTTCAAAAAGGAAAAAACATGAAAGCAATTCAACAGAGTAAGACATATTTTTAAAATAGTTGAGTACCTACGATGTATCAGGGACCATGCTTGTTGCAGTCTTTAGATGTCCTCAGCACTCTCTGCACACAGAGGCACCAGAGGAGCTTTCAAAAATGCCAATGTCAAGGGCTCTACCACGGATGAATTCAATCAGAATGCCTGGGGGTGGGGTCTGGGCCTCACTGTTCAAGAGCCACCCAGGGGATTCTAATGAGCGGCCAGAAGTAGGACCACTGTGATTGAGCCCAACAGGGAGGCTGTGGGTAGGATGGAGTGAGAGAAAAACATAGGAGATGGGGTTGGAGGGGATATCTGGGTGGGCCATGGTAAGGATTGGGGTCTTTTGAGCAGCTATTGGAGAGTTTTAATTAGAGAAGTGGCATGACTTATTTATCTGTAACATAGTTTGGTACTATAGGTTTGTCCAGTGCCTAATCATTTATAAACTTTAAAGAAAGATATTTATTGTGGGTTCCAGATAACTTCCTTGCAACTAAACTTTAGGAATATTGACCACAGGATACGCAGGTTCCAACCAAGAGTAAGGCTAGTCCGGAAGAACAGAAAGGAAACCAGGGCAGGAATCAGGAGCCCCAACTCCTTTAGGCAACAAATTAGTTGAGTCGCTGTTTTAAGAAAAAAATTCATCTATCTTTTCAGCCACGTAGACTCTGACCTTTTTGTTTTTACAGCTTAAAAATTCTAGAATTGCCTTCTGGTTATAATTAGCATCAAAATAAGTGAAGGATTTGGCATCCCTGTCAATGAGCCATTCAAAATAGTGTTAGATTGGGTGAATTTATGTTAGTCCTCACTAAGAATGGAGTAGAACACAGCCTTTTAGTAGTGAGGCTCTGTCTGCTGACTCCCTGAGACCTTGTCAGGTCTCCTGGGAACTATGTCTTCAGTATTCTAGCTCCTCGTCTCATTTGCCAGCACCTGCAGTGAGGCACTTGTTGTCCCTTTGTGAAGACTAAGTAAGTCAAGGTGAAAGCAGCCAGTCTCTTAACCAGAGCAAACAAGCAGAATCTACTGCCAGTCTGTGGGTCTGGACCTTATATGTCTGCTGAATCTGTGATCCTGAGCTGTCACTGTATTTTTTTGTTTTGTTTTGTTTTGTTTTGAGACAGAGTCTCATTCTGTTGCCTGGGCTAGAGTGCCGTGGCATCAGCCTAGCTCACAGCAACCTCCAACTCCTGGGCTCAAGTGATCCTCCTGCCTCAGCCTCCCAAGTAGCTGGGACTACAGGTGCACACCACCGTGCCCAGATAATTTTTTCTATTTTTAGTAGAGACGGGTCTCGCTCTTCCTCAGGCTGGTCTCGAACTCCTGACCTCAAGTGATCTTCCTGCCTCAGCCTCCCAAAGTGCTAGGATTACAGGTGTGAGTCACCACACTGGGCCTGAGCTATCATTGTAAACCTAAATTATTTTTCTGCCCAGTATGGATGGCCCCAGGCTCACAGTATCTGTCTTCTGTGGCAATCCAGGTTATAATTTTCTGTGGCCCTCCCCATGCTGTACTACTAGAGGATGAACACTTATTGAATACCCAGAAAGTCCCATCTTTATCTTCCTTTGGCAACCTGCCCCAACCTCCACCCCCTGCAAAAAGAACACCAAAAGAACAAGAAAAAATACATAAAAATGGCTTGTGGTTTCAGTGATCATTGCAAGATCTGCATAAACTCCAAAGCTGCCTGTCTTTTCCGAGCCAGAACTGTCTTTCATTAAGGTAGAGCAGGATAGAGAAACCTTTTCCTGGTTACAGACTCAATTCTTTTTCAGCTAGAGCTCTTCTAGTTCAGTAACCCTGCCAGGTACACAATTTGGGCTTGTCACCTGCCATGGACAAACCAGGAGGATCTCACTGGAAACACCCTGGAAACGGTGACCCTCTGCTTTTTAGTTCTATTATAGACACCTCAATTACTGGGAGATTCCCCTCAGCCTGTATAATTCTCTAAAGGTTGCTCAAAACTGTGGCCTGGATTTTAGGATTCTGTTTTATAGTGGCCAATCTCTGAGTCATCTTCCTTTACTATCATTTTGCATTATCGACAGGCATACTAGTTATATTCCCAAACTCAAGTAATGATTAGCTGGCCACAGAATAGCAGTTTTCATTCTATGATTCTTCTGGGGTGAAAGGAAATGAAAACAGGAAGTTACAAATGTACTCCTAAAAGATCTATAATAATATAGGTATGTCCAACAAGTAACATTCATGAACTACAATAATTACTAGGACTTGAACTTCTGTTAGGAGCTCAATTCTGGCCTTTTTCCTTCTAGAAAAAGTCCTGACCAAAGTCCTGTTTAAGATCACCTGTTTACCATAATCCAGATAGTCTCTGACTAGGGTAGGGCAGTGATTCTCAAATTATGGTCCCTGGACCACATCATCAGAGAACTTGTTTAAAATTCCAATTTTTGGGACCCCATCCCAGATCTACTAAATCAAAAACTGTGAGTGTGGGTTCCAGCAATCTGTATTTTAATAAACCCTCAGATAATTCTATTGTGTGTTCGATTTTGAGAACCACTGGCCTAGAGGACCCTTTCACCCCCCATCTTGAGGAATCTCTCTTTCCCTACCTTATTCCCTGTAGTAGTTAGTAACGGAAGATAACATTCCCATATCTAACCATTCCAGCCACTGTATCACAGTCCTTGGGGCTTTTAAAAAGTGTTTCGGTCTTATACTGGGCATTCTAGATGGCTAATAGAAACTTAGAATTATGACATGGGGGCAATCAGGCTCCTGCACTGCTATTTTTGATAAATGACAACACTTGGACAAGATCACATAGAGCATATTTGTAACCATCAAATCTTGAGAGACCCTGTTCTTCACCTACTTCTATTTTCTTATTGCGGTCCATCATAACACACAAATGACACTACACCAACTGATTTCCCAGCCACAGCTAGAGATGTTAACCCAATTCTCTCATCTGTCAAATCCAGCTTCAAACCCCAGGAACTGTACCTACAGAGAGACCATATGAGCTATAGGAGAGCATCATGACAAGCTGGCTTTTTGGGTCCTCCTCCTGGGGTTCCTTCTCTAATGAGGAGGTCTTTAGGATCGCCAAGACCACTCTGCTTACAAGTCCTTTGGCTTCATTTAAATTTCCTCTATAAAAGACATATATATCTTAGGGAAATCTCTGATAAACAAGATAATATATTTGGTCATAGACAAGAACTCTCAAGAGAGAGACAATAAGCTAGAAATTGTGTCCTTGGAATACTCTAATGTACTCCAAATATTCACTATCCATAAATGAAAATATGGCAAAACCTTAACTCTCAGGCCTACTTGGAATCCAGATTAATGAAGACCAGACAGAAAGCAATAAATGGACTCTCCAGTCTCCACTTCTATGATCTCCGCCTCTCAGCTCCACTTCTATCCCTCTTCCAAATCCCCTACCCAAATATTTCCTACCCTTTATGTCTAAAATAGTTCATGTAAACCGGAAGTCCCATTGGACGATCAATGGATTTGCTAAGTAATATTAGAGTCTTTCATTTGTTTTATATTTGGCGGCATTCTAGAGAATTAATTAGAATTTTCCAATGAGAAATTCTAAAAAGCTGATCTGCGAAATCATCAGTAAAGCAGGAAGCCAATAACATTCTCAGAATTTTATGTTTGGCTGCTACATCCTTGTTGGTGTCATGTACCTCTCATATCTACTAATTCTATTTCTAACTTTGTCATTTCAGTGAACTGGAATTCCAGTGTGGTTAAAATTACATGATAACAAGATAACTTTTGGAAGTGATGGATATGTTTATTACCTTGATTATGGTAATGGTAACATGAGTGTAAACATCTGTGTAAGCTTACCAAATTATATATATCAATTAAGTTTTTTATATACCAATTACACCTCAAAAAGCTGATGAGGGGAAGCATGATAAACTTTTCTTGAAAATGAAATGCAGTTTATCTTAATTAACGAATCTGAAATTGAATGATTCATCTGAATTAACTAATTCAAATCCACTTTAGGATTTTAATATTTTTAAAATTATCATTAAGCAGGAATAAGTGGCTGAAGGAAAGCTATTCTTAAAAAATCCTCTCTTAAAAAATTCTTATCAACACTAGTTTGCCATGAAATAAATGATTATGCTAAGTGAGTTTTACATACGTTATATTGGCAATGTCTTTCCTAGCAAATTGGGGAAATTATTCATTAGTATGACTTCAAGTTACTTTATTACATACAGGATATTAAAAAGAAGTTTTAATAGAAAATTTCTTACGAAGGAACGAAAGAGAACAAAGTTGCTGCATTTAGAAATAAATGATACTAATACAAGTATTACACAATTTTTGATGTCGCAGATACTGCATCAGGAACTGATTGGATAAGAATCGGTCACCATCAGTTCCTAATGCATTGCCTTCAGCATCTAAACAAGCACCAATAAACACCTCAAGTTAGACTTGCTATGTGTTCGTGGTCATCCGATAAAATAAGCACTCTTAATTTAACCCTGAAGAGAAATATTTCTACAAGGGGAGTGATCCCAAGATACCAAAAGACGTATCATTAATCTATCAAACTTGTGGATTTATCACTGAAACCAGAGAAGTTAGTCTAGTTCCATGTTTATGCCTATAACATACTTATACCTTCCTTGCTAAATGTATTACTAAATAAAACAACATGAAAGTTGCTGATCATTTTTATATATTGGGAGAAAAAGGAGTAGATATTTTTTTCCTTGCTTATTTTTTTTAATTTAAGTGTTTATGGGGTTTGGATAGATATTGCTATTTGAGTAGGGTTTATTTCCTACTTGTACCACTAAAATAAATTTATTATAAGAAAGAGTCTATAAAGCAATTACTATAAAAAAGTTAACTTCTATTTTCAACTAGTCTAAATTCATTTCCATTTTCAGCATTTCTAATAGTAGGTCAAGGTGGTTTGACCAGGAGGCTCATTTTACCTCACCTACTAATTCATTATCAAAAATTTGTTGAACACCTATTATGTTCCAGGTTCTATTCTAGGCACTTGAGGTACAGCAGTGAACAAAACAAAGTCACTACCCTAATGGAGTTTACATACTACTAAAGGGAGCAGACTAAAACCTAATTTATAATATACTTCATAAAATCAAGAGTTGTCAGAGGAACATTCTTGATATAAATGTTTTAATATAGATTGAACATTATTATAAACAAGTAATTATACAATTTTTGTGCATACTTACCATGCACTATTGTCAACCTAAATAACAAACAGAGAGGCTATATAAAAGAAAATTACGTATATTTAGGAAAAGGGCATTGCAATGGAAATACACATGCCACAGTAAAACTACATGTGTATTCAGGGAGGTAAAGGAAGACAAAGGTTTTTAAATTAAAAATGAGGAGAATTACATAATTGTTTTGAGATAATTATCCTTGGACACAATGATCAATAACAAGGGTGATGCTAGACCAAGGTTGGACAGGCAGTTGCTTGGCAGATGTCCTCACAGAAGTATTTTTTGGTTAAGTTTACAGTGGCTTTTATGTGTGGTTGCAGTTTTTGCAGCATCTTTTATAATATTAATAGTTTTTTATATTTAACATTTGAATATGATAACCCTTTCTTCATAGCCTTTGCCAACTCTTTTTTAAGGGTTTTAATTTTTTAAATACAAGTGACTCCATTTTGATTCTAAAAATTTTCACATTTCCCCCTTTTGATCAAGATCTTTCTTTGAAAGCATCCCTGATCAATCATCCTGTAGTTAGGTTTCGATGGCCATTGGTGCAGGGATGGGCCTATACCGAGTTGTTGGTCTGGTCCCGTACTGGAGGGGGTGACTAGCAGCTAAGAGTCAATGTTAATACCCCTTTAAACACATTTGGGTGACTAGAGAGGTTTGAAAGTAGTGGCTCTAAGGCTAAGTCTACCTGGAGTCCATTCTTTCTATGACTGGTTTATTTAACTTAATGTCCCCCACTTCCATCCATGCTGTTGCAAATGACAGGACTTCATTATTTTTTATGGCTGAATAATATTCCATGGTGTATATGTATCACCTTTTCTTTAACCATTCATCCATTAATGGGCACTTGGTTGATCGCATATCCTGGCTATTGTGAATACTGCTGCAATAAACATATCTCTTTAATATACTGATTCCCTTTCTTTTGGATATATACTCAGCAATGAGATTGCTGAATTGTATGGTAGTTCTATTTTTAGTTTTTTAAGGAACTTCCATACAATTACCCATAGTGGCTATGTTAATTTACATTCCCACCAACAATGTAGGAGGGTTTCCCTTTCTCCACTTCCTTACTAGCATTCGTTATTGCCTGTCTCTTGTATAAAAAGCCATTTTAAATGGGGTGAGATGATATCTCATTATAGTTTTGATTTGCATTTCTTTGATCAGTAATGTTGAACATTTCCTCATATACCCATTGGCCATTTGTATGTTTTCTTTTGAGAAATTTCTATTCATATCCTTTGTCCATTTTTAAATTGGATTATTTGATTGTTTTTGTATTGAGTTGTTTAAGCTCCTTGCATATTCTGATTATTAATCCCTTTTTGGATGAATAGTTTGCTAATATTTTCTCCCATTCTGTGGATTGTTTCTTCATTTTGCTGATTATTTTCTTTGCTGTGCAGAGCATTTTTGCTTGATGTGATCCTATCATTTGTCATTTTTGCTTTGGTTGACTGCTTTTGAGGTACTCAAGAAATCTTTGCCCAGACCAATGTCCTGGAGTGTTTCCCCACTGAGAAGTCTGTGTTTCTGCTGAGAAGTCTGCTGCCAGATGTATCAGTACTCTCCCTCTGTGGGTCAGCAAAATTCTGCCCTAAGTTGTGTTCCGCTGTGCCAGAGCAGCACTGCATTCCAATACAAGGTCCCACAATCACTTCACTCTCCCTCCCACAAGCACACAGATTCTCTCTCCAAGTGGCACTGCCAAGCAATTGGAGACGGGTGGTGTAGGCAATGCAAGATTATCTTCCCTACCGTCTTCAATGTCTCTTTCCTTGATATTATGTTAAAACCAGGTACTGTGATAATTCACTTGGTATTTATTTATTCACTTGGTTCTTATTAAGGTGTTTTCTTGTGTTGATAGTTGTTCAATTTGGTGTTCCTGTGGGGGAAGATCACTGGAGAGTACTATTTGGCCCTGTTGCTCCACTTCCAATCCTGTATGGCCTATATTAGTATATTTTTAATATCAAAGCTTGATCTTTATAAAGACTTATAAATACTTCCCTTCTAATCATAGCCTACTTGATCACACACAAATTTCTTTTATAAATTCATCCTGCACAAACCTTGTCAGACCTTTGATGACATACTTAACTTTCTGTTTTGTATATACTTCCTGTTTCTTAAATACCAGTCATTTTACTTTAAGACAAAAATTTACCACAGAAGATTATGTCTCATACAAAATTATTCTCTTTTCTTTTTAACCTTTTTTACCAAATGTACATCTTCATACCCGTAACATTCTCCACATCTCTCTCCTACTTACTAGTTCCCTTCTATCTTGTTTCTATTTCCTTTCTAAATCCATATTCAAAACAACCTTTAATGACATTAGAATTAGGTAAAATTATTTTTTCCAAATAAATAACATATTTTAATGCCTTTCATATAGTTTTTTCTTCAAAAACATATCTTACATTTTTTTCACATTTTATATATAAAATTGTGTGTGTATATGTGTGTATAAAGTAGAATTTTAACTCTTAACTGTAATTTCTAACAATCAACTTTGAACTAGCTACCATATATCAGTATTTTATAGAGGAGAACCATTTTGTAATTTTAAAACATGTTTTCCATAACATAATTTTTATGCATATTAATCAGCTCAAATATATTTTGTCTTTCTATAAAATTTAAGAAGCCAAGAAAAAACATATCTATCTTCAGCAATTGGTTTTAATTTTTTCATCTTATTTAGAAATGGCCCAGGCATTTAATAAGTATCTATTACTTAATTTAACATAACTTTAAGATCTCAAATTACATGAAAAGCTTATTAATAAACATTTATCCCATTTACATTTACCTAGTTTATTTTTAACAATTTACTTGGATTTCTTATGAAAAAATGAGAGACAAAGCTAGTCATCATTTTAAGTTCTTTCCCTGTTAACCATTTTTTAGCCTCTTAATGTCAGGTGTTCACCTAAGTAAGGAGCTTGAAGTTAAATATGTAAGTGTTTTGCTGGTAACTCAGAAGATACAGCTATTTTTATTAAACCAACAAGATTAAATCAGTCTTATCAAAGAATTACACAAAGATAATTTGGGGGGGGGTTATCATTTTATAACCTTTGTGTCAAACCCTGACACTTTAAAACACCTAGCAGAGACAAATATAAAACTACCTGATCCATAAACTCATTCAAAAATGTATTCTGACAATTGTGAAGACATTTTCATTTTTATTTTATCAACAACTACCTGATCCGTAAACTCATTCAAAAATGTATTCTGACAATTGTGAAGACATTTTCATTTTTATTTTATCAACAATTTTAAAAACCATCCTATTTATTAAAGATTTACTAAGTCATGTGAACTAAAAGGCATTTGGGCTAATTGCTATGTATATGATATGAGCACTCATTTATCTAAGGTGCCATTCTAAATAGAATTTCTTAAGGGATTTCTGGCAGACTATTGCCATATTTTACCATGTAGACACAGCACACAAAATAATAGATAGTCATGCATGGTGGCACATGCCTATAGTCCCTGCTACTAGGGATGCTGAAGTGAGAGGATCACTTGAGCCCAGGATTTTGAGTCTAGCCTGAGCAACATAGTGAGGTACTATCTCTAAAATAATAATAATAGATGTACACATGTATAAACACACTAAACACATATAATCACACAAAGATCTTACAGTTTTCACTTTAGAATTTTGGTCATGAGACAGTAAAACATACAAACTCACTGGTTTGTAAAAGACAGTGGGATCCAAATTATATTTCTGACAAAATGGAACCTGTTTACATGGCCAAAAAGTTTATTTATCATGGTAAGTAATCTAATGAAGACTATGGGCCAAAATTTTGGGTAAAGCAGTGTAATGGTTAATATTAAGTGTCAACTTGACTGCATTGAAGGATACCTAGATGGCTTGTGATGCACCGTTTCTGATTGTGTCTGTGAGGGTGTTTCCAGAGAAGATGGATGCAGGAGTCAGTGGACTAGGAGAGGAAGACCAGCCTCACTGTGGGTGGGCATCAGCTGGAGCTGTGGCTAGAACAAAGCAGGCAGCTTGCCTGGCTTGCTTGGCTTTATTTTTCCACACTCTCTTTCTCTTCTGGAGCAAGATGCCTTTTTCTCCTCCTGCCCTTGGACATCACACTCAAAGTTCTTTGGCCTTTGGACTCTGGGACTTGCACCAGCAGCCTCCCAGGGGTGGAATGCTATCCTTTGGATGTGATTTGTTTGTCTCCACCAAATCTCATGTTGAAATTTGATCCCTGCTGTGTCAATGTAGGGAGGTGGGGCCTAGTGTGAGGTGTTTGGATCATGGGTGCACATCCCCCATGAACAGATTGGTGCCATTCTAATGGTAGCAAATTCTTGCTCTGTGGATTGGTTGTTGAGGCAATGGATTTGTTCCCATGACAGTTGGTTGTTCTTAAGCCAGGAAGAACGTCCCTCAAGTTTTCTCTCTTCACATGTGTCCACATCCCCTTTGTCCTTCTTGCTATGTTTTGGGGCAGTACAAAAGCCCTCACCAGAAGCTCAGCAGATGCAGGCAGTATGCTTCTTGTATAGCCTACAGAACCATGAGCTAAATAAGCAAACTTCTTTTCTTTATAAGTTACCCAGCCTCAGGTAGTCCTTTACAGCAATACAAATGGACTAAGACAAGCAGTTTCCACATCATTTTGCTTTAAAAAAAAAAAACAAAAAAAAAACATTTTTTTCATCTTTTCTTCAGTTTCAAATGAGTTTAGGATTAAATTTTCAACATTTACATTTTAGTTAGAACTGGCTGAATTGTATAAGAGAAACAAAATATCCAAGTGGCCTCACATTTTTAGTAACCAATCTGTCTTTTGTTTGCCAGTCTGGTTTGCTTGACTAGTCAATATGGGTGGGGAAGCATTTTAGCATGTTTGGGTTTTTGTGGGGAGGGGGTTCTTTTTGGCCCTTGCATGGCAGACAAAGCAATCTTTATGCCAGACAGAGATATTTTATATTGTTGTTCTATGTCCTAGTCTGTTTTGTGTTTTTAAAGGGATTTCTGGCAAACTATTGCCATATTTTACCATGTAGACACAATGGTGTCGTGAAGGATCCACCCCCATAACCAAAACACCTCCCACTAGGCCCCATCTTCCAATACCAACACACGGGGGATCAAATTTTTACATGAGATTTGGTGGGGACAAACAAACCATATCTAAACCATAACACTCTGAGCTCTAGATTTTGACCTGTTTGATCTGAGAGCCTTTTATAAACATTTATCTAGTTCTTTTTTCTTTTAGACTATCACTCCTTCAATTAACTCTTTCATTACCCAACACAATTGTTGATCAGGTAAACCTAAATTTACATTAAAAGGGATCACTCTTGGGGGTAGGTTATTGATTACCATGAACATGTTCTAATTTGTAAAGCCATTAATTTCAAAGCCCTTTAGATTTTTTTGTCTTGACTGGAATACCATAGTGATGAGTTTTATCTCAACACCTGTAAAAAGAAAAGTCAGCAGATTCCAAGTAGGCAGAAAGAAAAATAATGACACAGAACTTAGAAAGCTCTATATGTTAACTCTACAGTTGCAGGATTTTTTTAAGAGAGTCCAAATAATGATCATTTGAACCCTGAATTTTTCCTGATGTAATTTGCCCATTAGTTTAAAAATGTGCCCAAAAATGGACCATAATATAGCCGGCCAGAGTTCCAGAAAAAACTAGTATGCCTTAATGTTGAAGAATCTCATTCTGTTGCTTATTAATCTCTTGAGAGCAAAAAAAATCCCATAAATTCTGTCAGAGAATGTTAGGAATTTGGTGTTTTAGATGGTGGCGATTGCCCTAGTGGTTTTTAATCAGCCATCCTGTGCCCACCATTTAGAATGTTTATTTTTGCTCCTGGAATATTTTTAGAAACAAACAAGGGAAAGGAACCAAATTATTTACAGACACGTGTGACCAAAATGAAATCAAGAGTGTTCACAAAATTTTAACCCAGGTATGCAGATTAAATGAAATATTAAATTAGGCACATAGAAAGGACCAAAAGCAAATTCACCAGAAGAGACATGCCTCACAGACAGACTGTAAAATCTATAGAAACCGGAGCACTCAAACCAGAACACTTGTCTTTTATACCAAAGAGGACGTGACAGAAAAGACAAGTCTTTTATCATCCCAGGAGGGATATAAGTTTCTTTATTTTAAGGTGGCCTATAACCAAATCAAATCTTGAATAAAGTCAAGAGCTTTTACCAAATAGAGGGAGACACAGCCTGAGAGAAGACTCACCAGGGCAAAAACGGTGAACTGTCAAAGCCTCAAGTAAGTACTGCACAGCAGTTCCGAGAATCACCAATTTCTTCTTATAGTGATCGTTTTTCAGAGCCCATTTCTGGACAACATTTATGTCAATGTAAAAAGCAAACAGAGAGAGGCTTTCTAAAAGAAAATGATATTTATTCAAGAATAGGGCATCGCAACAGGAATACATGTTCCATAGTAAACTATGTGTGTATTCAGCAAGGTAAAGAAAGATAAAAGTTTTTAAAGGAAAAATGAGGAGGCTAACATAATTGTTTTGAGTTAATCGCCCTGGACTATAAGAATCAATAACAAAGGCGATGTCAGTTTGAGGTGGACAGGTAGTGCTGGGCAGATGTCCTCACAGAAGTATTTTTTGTGTAAGATTGTGATGGTCTTTCTGCAAAATTACGATTTTTGAAGTCTTTTGTGATAGTTTTTGTTATCAGACATTTATGCATGAGAACCCTCTCTTTAGAGCCTTCTGTGGCTCTATTTGTCAGGGTTTGTATGTTTGATTTCTTAAACACAAATGACTCCATTTTGATTCTGACAACTTTCGCATTATGTACTATACATATGCTACATATACTCTCATAGGCTCAGCTGAATATGTTCCCTGAAGGGAGAAAAGGCTACCATGCAGGATCTCTGAATAGTCTTTCCCACAGGTAATGTGAGACATAAATTTAATATTTATTAAACTTAAATATAATCCAAATATAAACCATATGGCCCAGTTCTAGTGGAGCATTGAATTTAAAAGAAATAGGCCAATGACCATAAGTAATTTAAAAAATAATCCCCATTTCTATTTATAGCTGACAAAAAGCATTAAATGAAAAACAATTCATAGCCTTCAGCGATTACTTCTAGGAATCTTCTGTCTTGTTCTTAATGCCCACAGTTGTTTCCGAGCCCCTCAATTTCAATTTTATAACCCTTACCAGCTATAAAAGCTCCAGCCTATTTGGTTTATTTATATCTTTTCTCCTTCTCCTCCTTTCCTCCCACCTCTCCAGTCTTCCCTTCCTCCAGCCCCCCTCAGAGTCAGACCCGTAGCTTTTCTTTCAATCATTTCCTTCAAATCTTCCCTGCCTGCCACAGCCAACTCCGCTGCGTTCTCTAGACATTCACATAGACAGTTCTCATTTCACATGTCTACCCTTTTTCAGAAACACCTTCCTCAACTACCCCATTTAAAATATCCCCTCCAATCCACTCTCTATCACCTTAGCTGGCTTTATTTTTCTCCATAGTACCTATCACTACTTGACATTTGGTTGTATATTTGTTTGGGGTCTTCATTGTCATCCCCACCAGAATGTAGGTCCCTGAGGGCTGAGACTGTATAATGTTCTCTGTGGTATCCCTAGCACCTAGACCATTTCTTAGCACATAGTGGGCTCTTAGTCATTTTTAAAATAATGTGTGGAACAATGAGAAATGGTTTGTACTGGAAATCATCATTTTAATACTCCTTTCAGAGCAATAGTGCGTACCTGAATATTAAAGTTTAGAACCTTCCTGATTAGGTCCTCAGATCTTTTCTCTATCTGTAGCCTCTACTAGGGGAAAGGGGAGGTTGGATATTGAGTCTCATATCTTTACTATCTATATGCTAATGAGTAAAAGCTGCGTTTCTACAACTGACTATTCTCTGAGCTCCAGACCCATGTAGCAACTCTTGTATTAGATTGATTTAGAAGAAATGGGATCCTGAAAGTTGGAATGGGAATATATGGGAATGAAGCTGCGGACATTGAGCCCCTAAACTTTGATGGGTTTTCCTTGCCAGTGGGAGCCACCTCTCTACCCCCATCTGAGGTGATTAATTCTGTACTGCCTAAGGAAATTATAATTGCCTCCCCTGAGGCAGTTTCCATGCAAGACAATGCTGAGGCTCCTCAGGACCCATCCCTACCACTCCTCTTTGCTTCTAGACCTGTAACTAGACTCAAGTCCCAGCAGGACCCAAAAGGTGAGGAACAAAGTGTCAGCTATGAGGAACTATGCTATACTCCAAAAGAACTTGAGTTTTCTCACTTATACTGACAGAAATCCAGGAAATATTCATGGGAAGGGATATTAAGGGCACGAGATAATGGTGGCTAGAACACAAAGTTGGATCAGGCCAAATTTGTTAATATGGGCTTACTAACCAGAGATTCTACACTTAATGTTTCAATTTGGCGTATTAGAAAGGGCTCTAATTGGTTGGTTGGTTGGTTGGCTGGCTGGCTGAAAGATGGATCAAAAGATAACGCACCATGAATGAATTAGAAATCCCCAATCTCCCTTGCTTTAATGTAAAGAAAGGGACTCAAACGCTTAGGAAGATTGGAATGCTGGAGTGGATTTCCCATTTAAGACCACCTAACCCATCCTGGAAGGGTCCAGAAGACCTACCTTTCACCACAACTATATGAAATAAATTTGTGAAGGGAGCCCCAGCATCCTTGAAGAACTCTATGATAACTTTTTTATGTAGGCCAGATCTCAGAGTGGGAACTGCAGTCACTAAATTGGGAAACCTATATGCAATGGGAATAATTAGATTCTGGGATAGGAGGGCCCAAGCATCAGCTTTCAGCCACCATGGCATGGTTACCAGAATGGACAGCAGAGTCACAACAGCAATCAAAAGAGCCTGACTCATGTAAACCTATGGCATTGGCTAGTCTAGTTGATCATGGTGTTCACAGAAGTTATAGGAAGCCTACTAAATTCTTACTTGATCTGTGTAAGCAGAGAAGTCCTAGGTCAAGTGAACAAAAGTCTAACTTGAATCATAGAAACAGAGTCATGGGCACTCAGTCAATTCCCAGACTTGGGCCAGTTTATAGAGTTAGAACCCCTCGAATAAAGGGGAGGCCAGAACGCCTTGAGAAAGAACCCGGGTACAGAGAGTCAGTCATCATCCTAAAAGACATAGTCCCAAATGCCATAATCCCAAAGGTTGAAATCTCAAAAGATCAAAATTCCAAAAATATAATTCTGGAAAAAATCCTTTAAAAAACATTTATTTATATTTCAAAAATGGGATTTATTTAAGAAACATACAAAAATATGACACTTCATAGGCCAATTTACATAATAAACTAGGCAATAATAGTATATATATTTTTGCAAACATGAACAGTCAGGTATACTAATGACAGTCACACAGATATAATATTTATGAACAAACTGTATTCATAATAAATTAGGTTAAAAAGCAAAATGAATGAATGCGTATCATTATGGTTGGTAATTGTGTACACTCAGCTTTATAACTGCAGTCATCTGAAATATTGTGAGAGACAACCTAAGTCTTTTGACAAGGTTGATCAAAAACTACTACATAGGCAATCACTCTAAGAACTGAGATCTTGAGAAATTTTATCTTTTACAAATATAGATTTATAAAAAGGACTTCTCTTTATTTATTGAGGAAGTTTCAACATTTTTATGTTGAGAACCAGGGAAGCTGATGGTGTGGCTCTCAGTCCAAGGCTGAAAGCCCCAGGACCCTGGAGGCCAGTGGTGTAAGTCCCAGAGTCCAAAAGTCAGTGAGCCTGGAGTTCGGTAAGTCCTGAAGTCTAAGGTAACAAAAGAAAAGACTGTCCCAACTCTCAGAGACCGAATCACTTTCTGTATTTGTTCTCTCTTGGTCCCTAGCCAATTGGATGGTGCCCATCAACAATGAGGGCAGATCTACCCCACCTAGTCCACTCAGACTCACACACTAATCTCTACTGGAAACACCCTCACAGACACACCCAAAATAATGCTTTACCAGGTTACTAGGTATTCTTTAATCCAGACAAGTTGACACCTAAAATTAAGTCCACAAATTCACCCCTTGTCAACTTGACACCCATATGCATCTTTTTAAACCAATACTTAATTTCCAAATAAAGACAATAACAAGGTAACAGTTTCACTTAACATGATGCAACTATACTGCAATTGTAATTTTCAGGATTTTAGACATTAGGGATTTTAGACATCAGAGCATTTGATCGTTCT
>RJWJ010016398.1:0-34532 GCA_004363605.1 Indri indri
GGAGCTTCCGGCAGCCTCCAGGAGGTTAAATGGGGTGGAAGACAGGCGAGTCGGGAGGAAATGGCTGTGCACCCATTCTGCTGCCATGGTCTGGCGAGTCTCCGTGAGCCAGCAGCATGGTGCTCGCAGTGCTCTTCTTAGCCACCAGGGGCTAAACTAAGCTAATCAGCCTTTGCACTGCATGGGGACCCACCGCTGTGGGGCCAGCATCACTGGGACCAGGATGGAGCATGAGCTGCCTTCAGACTGCACTGCTGGGGAACAGAGCTGAGAGAGAGGAGTGGAATGGGGTGAAGCTGGGAAGGGGCCGGGACAGGAAGAGGGAGGTGGGCTCTGTGAGGTCACAGAACTGCAAGATCCCAGATGAATGCCTCCTTTGCTGACAGCAGAGTGCATGCCACTCTGGGATGCCAGCTCAACCCCTCAGCCCCTTGGGGACCACTGGACCTTCCTATGAAAACCCACATGTCCTCAGCACCCTCCCCTGCTCAGCAACCCCGATTTTCCTGCTCCTGAACTCACACACCTCATCTTGGCCTACTCAAAACTACTTTCTCCCTAGGAGAAGGAAGGGCAGCACTTTCTATTGTGCAAGAAAGTCCATTTCTACTGATTCCGTCACTCTCTGCAAGAATGGGGGACAAAGAAGAGCACAGGCCAGGCATGGGGAAGCTTAGGCTTCAATCCTAACCCTGCCACCCACTCACTGTGTGACCCTGGGTGGGTCCTTTGACCTCTCTGGGCCTCACAGTCTATGCCCTATTGACCTCCTGGGGTAAGGTGTGGATTAAATGGGAGAACAGAAAAATTCTCCTGCCTAAAAATATGAGCAACACAGGGACTTGTATCTCTGTCCTATTCAGAGATCTGTTCCCAGCCCACAGCAGAGGGCCTGGTATACAAAAGGTACACAATAAAGGCTCACTGAACTAAACCAATACTTTACGTATTATACTATATGCTCTATTTATTTCTTCCTTCAACAAACATATTTTTTAGTACATCATAAAGATGTGATTTCTGTCTTCACTGAGTTTCCGGTGAGTGAAAATAGAAAAGATAAACATCCGATAGAAACAAATATATAGTAACACCTGTGATTAATGCTACCGATAACAGGGACTTTACTTAGCATGGGAAGACCAGCTCTAACCTGAGGAGTCAGAAAAGGCTTCTCTGATGGAGTGACATTACCTTAGTGTCTGAAAAATGAGCAGCAGTCAGTCAGGCAAAAAGGGGTGGAGGCGAGAACATTCCACGCAAAAGAAACAGTGCAGAGGCTCAGAGGCGGAAGTGGGTTTGTTTCGTTAGAGGAAAAGGAGAGGACCACAGGGAGAACAGCAGGGTGTGAGGCTGGAGATGTAAAGAGAGCTTGAGCCGGGAGGTCCAAGCACACCCTAGCATCACTTCCCCAAGGCAGAGCCTCTTTCTCTCTGGAGGCAGATGCTGCATCCTGACTTCTGGCCGTGGCTGGGGGTAGGTGCAGCAGGCCACAAGAAGGTCCTCACCTTCATGAGGCACACAAAGGTCGTGAGGTCCTGTCCACTTCTGTGATCACCCTCTCCTCTATACCAGGTCCTTATAGAGCCCTTGGCTTCGACGCTCTGTTCTACTGCAAAGGCCAGAGCAGAAAAGGGCCTTGGAGACCACAGAGCCCAGTGGTACTGAACTGTACTTCACAGAGCTCAAGAACCACTTCAGTGGGAGGAAGGAACAGAAGGCCTGCAGGGAAGGGCTTTGGGTCCCTTGCCCCTGCCTCAGCCAGGCGAGTTCTACTTTCCTCTGGTGTTCACAGTGGGCTGTCCAAGATTCCACTTGAAGGAAGACTTTGAAGCCACCAAGAGGATTTTGCAAACCTCTATCATTTTAGAGATGCGAAGGCCGAGGCCCCCGAGAAACCCGTGTCTTGCTTTTGCTACCCAGCAACCATTTAGTACCAACCCCTAGATTCGCCTCGCAAACTCTACCTCTCCCCCAAGCATGTGCAGCATAGAGGGAATGCCAATCCAGGTGTCCTCCTCTCCTCTAGGGGAAAGGTATGTATCAAACCACACTGGCCAATCAGACTCCCCCAGGAACTCTGAATGCTGATGGGAGGAGGGGAGGAAAGGATGGACAGACCCGTGGAGCCCCTTTATCCTGGGGGGACAGCTCTAATGAGACTGGATACTGGTTTCTGCTCTCAAGACCCCCAGAACTGCCCCTTCTAAACCTGCTTCTTCATCAATTCCAACCTTCAAGGGTCTATCCCAAATCTTTCCCATAAAGTTTATTTGCTTAAATAAGCAGAGTTGGCTTCTGTTGCTTGCGACCCAACTGATATAACCTAGAATGCATGGATGGCTTGGTCAGGGTACTCAGAGAGCTGGAAGTGTAGCCAAGATTAGAAATCAGAGCTCTTCAACCACAGCCTGTGGCTGCCTGGGCTGGTGACTATTTATAGATGCATGTTAGCAGGGTCCTTAATCCCATGTAATCTGCGTGTATTCCCAAATTTCACGGGAACTATAACCTCTCTATACCCTCCAAAAGAAATCACAGGCTCTCCTGTCCTTGGGGCACTTGCTCATAAATCTGGTATCAGTCGCTCTTCATTGACTATAATTTACTGAATATACAAAAAAAAAAAAAATCCCAAGTACAGATATTATGCCAGAAGCTGGAACTCAAGCCAAACAAAAACAAGATAAATTCATAACTGCATCCTAACTGTGCTACTCCAATGGTATGTGTGTTTCTCTCTCCCACCCAAGCAAGGATTAAAAAATCTTTTGCAATTTTCCCTGCTTCAGAAGACACCTGTGAATATCCTGTTTCTACGTCACTCTTCCCTTCGCTCACAATCCAAAGGCAAGTTAATCTTCCTACATGGAAAAGAGCAGCAAAGGGGCCGGCAATAGGGGGAAGAAGGATTTTGGTTTTTCTTCTTTAAGCTCGTTGACTACGGGGCTGTTTCCAATAGTAGCAGAAGTCGCTCGAAGGAGAAGGGAACATACAAGCCTAATTGCATTATACTGCAGTTTGACCAAGTGATCACTAACTTTACTGCAGAGAAAGAAAATGAAAATGACAGAGACAAATTCCACTCATACATTCTCTTACTTAAACTTGGGATTCAGGCCACCAGCTGGAGGGCATAGGGAATACAGGGCAATGCTCGTGGGTCATTAAGGAAATTATTTCTGTGCTCTGCAGCCTTCTGGGGGAAAGGAAGGGGGATAAGGGCACACTTTGTCTTACCTAGCCACAGCCATTCACCACTCTTCCTGGAGGTCTACTCTGCCTTCCTATGTGGGGGCAGGAGGGAAGAGCACATTAAATTTCAGCATCTATCCATTCACTCGTTCGTTCGTTCATTCATTCATTCATTCAGTGCATATGTACTGCATACTAGTTGTGAACCAAACACTTTGAGAAGTGCTGTGTATACAGCGTTGAACAAAACAGACAAGGTCCCTATCCTCAAAGAGTTTAGTCGAAAGGGGCCACAGACAATAAACCTCATAAACAGATGCCAAAATACAATGTGGATAACTGAGTGACAAAAAAAGAAAAGAACAGAGTATTGTAAAAAAAAACTGTGGAGCAGGCGGGTGAACCGTGGACTCTCATTAAGATCGAATGGCCAGGGAGGGCCTCCCCGGGCTCCCTAGAAAGCAAGAGAAAGGCAACGTACTTGGAGACGGAGGGAGGCAAGACCTTGACAGCAGCGGCTCTCAACCCTAGTTATAATTTTGAATCCCCTAAACATCCTGGGTAGGTTAGAAACAAAAACAGAACAACAACAGGCCTGAGCCTCAGTTATTCTGATTTAATTGGCCTAGGGAGGGCCTAGGTCCTGATATATATTTTTTTAATTAGTAGATTTTTTTAGAGCAGTTTTGGGTTTACAGGAAAAGGAGCAGAAAGTATAGAGAATTCCCAGCAATCGCCAACCCCATTCCCACCATTTCCTCTATTATTTACACCTTGCATTACTGTGGGACGTTTGTTACAACTGATGAGCCAATTTGCATACATCATTATTAACTAAAGTCCCTATTTTACATTAGGGCTCACTTTTGTAGTGTACATTCCATGTGTTTGGCAAATGTAATAACATGTGTTCGTCATTACTGCGTCATATAGAATAGCTTCACTGCCCTACAAATCCTCTGTCCCCATTAGCATAGTGGTGAGGAAAAAAAATAGAAAAAAATATTAAAAAAGAAAGAATCCTCTGTGTCTGCCTGCTCATCCTCCCTTCCCTCCCTCCCAACCCCTGGTGGCTGAGCTTTTTCTTGTCTCCATAGTTTTGCCTTTTCCAGAATGTCATATAGTTGAAATCATATGGTTTGTGGCCTTTTCAGATTGGTTTCTCTTACTTAGCAATACGCTTTTAAGGTTCCTCCATATCCTTTTGTCTCTTGGTAGCTCATTTATTTTTATAGCTGAAAAATGCACCACTGTCTGGATGTACCACAATGTGTTTATCCATTCACCTACTGATGGATACTTTGGTTGCCTCTAAGTTTTGACAATTATGAATAAAGCTGCGATCAACATCCACGTGCAGGTTTTTGTGTGGATGTAAATTTTTAACTCATTTGGGTAAATACCAAAGAGTGCAGTTGCTGGATCGTACGGTAAGAGCATGCCCAGATTTAGAAGAAACTGCTGAACTTCTCACCCCCAGTTGTACTGAGTTAATCAGCCTAAGGTAGATCTCAAGTCCTGGTATTTTTAAAACCTTCCCAAGTACAGTTGGCCCTCGTGTCCACAGGGTTTGTATCCTCAGGTTCAACCAACTACAAATGCAAACTTGCAGAAAAAGAGGGTCAACTACACAAATTTTCCATGTGGAACCTGTGGATACTGCGGGGACAAATGTATTCTGCCATTTTACATAAGGGACTTGAAAACCCTTGGATTTTGGTACCTGCAGGGTGGGGTGGGTCATGGAGCCAATCAGAAAGCTAAGGTTGAATGTCTCGTAGGCCTTGATTACGGACCATGCATTTCGTCCTTACAAGCACAGTGGGAAGTCATCATGAATTTAAGCAGCGAAGAGGCAGGATTTGATACATGTTTGTAAAGCCATTCCTGGCAGCAAGTGGGAACAGACTGGGAAGGACTGCATGGGGATTAACAGCAAGAGAGAATCTGAGAGACCAATTAGGAGACTATTGAATTACAGGTCAAAGTTGATAGTGACCTGGACCAGGGTAGAGATGGGAAGAAATAGATGGATTCCAAAGGTATGTTGGGAGGAAAATCAATAAGGTTTGGCTATAGGTTAAATGTTGAAATGAGGGGAAACAAAGGGAGAAATCCAAGGATTACAAGAGATACTTCTAATCCTGTTCCAGAAGCAAATTAAGTCTACCCTACAGATAGGCACACAAGGTTACGAGCCTGTCTTCTTTTCTGTCATGCTCTTCTCCTTCTCTTTCTTCTTTGTTTTATATTTTTTGTTTATATTGTTTCTGAAAAAAGAGCTGCTCTTGACTCAATACCACTACTAAACCCTTGAAACCTAACTGGGCATATGCCCTTAAGGTCAAACTCAATCTCCTCTGCCCACCTCAGAAGGTTACGGGATATTTTGGAGCTATGTTAGCTTGGCCCAAATGGCTTTCACTGTCAGGTACAACCGAGAGTTGAAATTTTAGAAAGGATGCTCTCTTAAGAGAGTTTATCAGTCTTGTAACTTTTCTTTCCGAAACTCTCCAGCAGATGTTTCTAATGCCCCGAGGTAAAACGTTTTAAAAAAAGAGCTGGTGATGAATAGTGCAAGAGCAGCAGAGGAAGTTGAGAAAGAGCCCACCAGAGTCACAGAAAAAGAGTGTTGAATATTTAGCAAAACAGGAGAAAGACACCCAGGTCCCCTCTATCAGCTGCTCTCAAAGCCCGCCTCACACTGTAACTCAAGGTCATGGCCAAATTTGTGTAAGATGGACCAAGTGGTCACTGAGGCCTCTAAGGTCACTCAGGACATTTGGAATCAAGTCTCACAACAGGCGGGAGCCAAGGAGGCTGCCTGTCAGGAGTGTGGAGGTCCCGACACGAGCAGGAAGCCAGAGCTGCACCCTGCAAGGCCTTGCCCACCTCAGCCACGACTCTCACTGCGCTTCCCTGCTGCAAATACCACCCGGGACACGTGGGTCTGAGCAGAGGGAGCCAGCTCTGAGCTGTGGATGGGGCCGTGCTAGACAGCACGGGACTTGGGCTGGTTTCTCTGGCCAGCGTAGGCAGACAGAAGTGACTTGTGCTCCAGGATTCTAAAGAGAACTCAAGACTGTGGGAGACAGACAGAGACTGAGAGAATGACATGGAGAGGCAGGGAGAAAGAAAGACAGACAGACAGACACACACACACACACACACACACACACACACACACACACACACACACAAAGGGGGAGAGAGAGAGGAAAAGAGACAGTATGAGCAAAGAGACAGGGAGAGAAAAACACTAGAGAAGACAGAGAGGAAAGAGATCAAACAGAAAGTAGGAATGGAGGAAATGGAAGAAGAAAAGAGAAAAATGAGGCAAGGAGGTGGGAGGGGAAAGAGAGAAAGGAGAGCTTCTTGCATTCCAGCCTCATGCCATCACTCACGGGGGAAACTTTTCAGGAGTTCTCTCTCGAAAAAGACACTCATAAATCTTCCATAAAATAACGATGGGCGCTCAAACCTGTGCATTCATGTCAGACAGCTCCATCTGCACCTGTCTCGCAGGGACTGAGAGCTCCTGAGGCCCCTCTCCCTAAGGCCCAGTTTCCGGAATGGGCAGGCTCTGGGGTGTGGGGAAGGAGGAGGAGACGGAAAGGAAAGCCCTGGCCAAGAAATGACCCATCGGAGCCTGGAATTCTTACCGGTAAGTGTGATTAATGGATTCATCTAAGACACCCTGGATGCTAAGAGGCACCAGACTTTGCAAATGAAAGCTTGGGATGCAATAGTTTTATTAGCAAACCTTGATGTGATTTAAAAGTAAATTGCTTTGAACTTCCTTCTTCAAACTGGGTCTCTTTGGGGTTACTGGTTACACAGTCTTGCCACGAAAGTCAGTTCTTCCAACATGTGTTGGCACCTATTCAATAACAGATCCTGTGCCAGGCAGCAGGAGACAGAAAAGGCAAGACTCCTTCACCCCCTCGAGGATTTCCCAGGCAGTGCCGTCCAACAGCACTTTCGGGAATAGTGGACATGTTCTGTATCTATGCTGTCCAACAGAGTAGCCACTAGCCACATGTGGCTACTATTGACACGTATGAATATTAAGTAAAATTAAAAATTTAGTTTCACAGTCACCCTAAACACACTTCGAGTGCACAATAGCTACATGTTGCTAGTGGCCACCAAACTGGACTTATGCAGGTGGAGGATGAGAAAGAGACACATCAACATTTCAACATAAAGGAGGCGGCGTAAGGGAGATATACATAAAGTTTCCTGAATAAAGTTATTTAAAGCTGAATTGGGGAAGGAAGGCAAGAGGAAGAGGAATGGAAGTTTTCCCGAAGAAAACAGCTTATAAAGGACAGACAGTGTTCCCCCAGCAGAAATGCCAGAGAGCCAGGGCATCCCTGGCTTGAGTGGAGTCACAGAAATGGGAAGCCCAGCTTATTTTCTAGGAGCGGTAAAAAGCCCAGTCTGGCTGAAGTGTAGATGGGGGGATTGAGAGGTGGGTTTGCTCCTTTTGCAGAGGACTGTCATGCTAGGGAATCTGCGGTTAATCCTGGGAGCAGCGGGGAGCCACTGAGGGTTCCAAGTGAGGGAGGAACAGCCTTTGGGAATGATTCTTCAAGCAACATATGAACTACCTACTTGAAGGAAGAAACTGGAGCGATGCTGCAAGGGACTAGGAGAGAGATGACATAAGATGAAGAGGGTGAGGAGATGAGGAAGGAGTAGCTGCTATTGGGTTGCAAGGCAGAGGGCTGCACGGGAGCCTTACTCTGCCCATAGTAAGAACGGCATCTAAAAGTCTATCACTGTGGAAGGCAGCTCCCTGAAGTCATTTCCTGAGCCAATGTCTTTGCAAAGGAGAGCTTTTCCACCCATCTGTCAGCCCCTTAGCCTACACAGCACGACCCCTTCCCCCAATGCCAGCCCCACTGTGTGCCCTCATAAAGCCCCCAGGGCAGGGTCCCTGAGAATTGGATAGAGGCAAAGGAAGCAGAAAAAAAGGGGAAAGTGAGATGGAGAGAAGAGGTATTTAAAAAACATGTGCTGGGGACGTCAAAACAAATTCCCAGCCATTCCTGCTGGAGGAGATTTTATGGGGCGAGACGTCCCCAAAATGGGTTTTGAATTATACTCTGCACCTCATAAAGCACGGAGACTCTTGGCAGCCTGCTCACACGCTCTGCCCTCTCGTCACCTGCACCACCCTCCCCAGCAGGTAGGCATGCCGGGAAACGCAGTGGGGGCCAGATGACACCAGGCTGGTGTTCTGAGGTCTGTGCTCCAGCAGCCTCAGTCCCTCGACTGCAGGCGACACAGCAGCCTTCTCTGGTCCTGGGTCTCCCTCTGTGCAACTAGAAGGCTGGTCTGGACGAGGTCTGGGGCCCTGAGAGTTCTAAATCTGGATAATCTGAAGAATTGGCATGTGGATAGGGAGAGTTCTAGGGAGCCTCTAAAAACCTGTACGTGTTCGTGGTGAAAGTGAAGAGAACTTGGAGGGGAATACCTGCTCAGGTGTGCTCATGGACTGAAAAACAAATTGACAATGCTGAATTATTTTCTAAAAATACTGAAAAACTACCCCCGAACAAAGAAATATGTGGCATATTCCTGGTGTTCAGGAAGTCAGTGTCATCTGGGAATTTAACGGCCGCTCTAACGTGCAAGGCCACTTACTATGTGAACCACAGTTTTCTCAGCTATAAAACAGGGAGAGTGTTGGGGCACTTCCCTAAGGAGGCCACCCCAAGGCACAAGGGCACCAGCAGCAACTGCCATGGCATCCTAGGAAGGGTTATGAACTCTAGGAGTCTGACGACTTGAGTTCCTGACTCATCTCTGGGATTCTGTTTTCTCCTCTTTAAATCAGTTTGGGACAAAATTATGTCTAAAGCCTCAACCACTAAAATGGCTATGACTTAATGCCTCTGTCAACCTGAAATGTATGTATTTCAGACACTTTCCACCGCCCGCCGGTTCAGCCTGTGCTTTATATCATCTCTGTAGAACGCCCCGGGGCTCACCCAACCAGGAACTCGAACCCTGGTGAGGTGGTGACTCTCCGGCAGGCACTCTGAGGACTTTGCCACCAGTTGAGCCGCATTTTTACAGGAAGCCAGTTTGTTTTCCAAACCTATTTATGCTCATTGTGTTTCTTATCATTATACAGCTTAATGAAATCTTGGGCAAATTAAAAATTTATGAGCATCCAAAGAAAGTGGTTTTTATGAGGACTAAGTTGATTTCACTGTTAAAAAAAAAAAAACAAAGAGAGTCACTTAAATAATGCTATTAAGTTAGGTCAGGTGCAACAACTATAAAAATTTAGACAGGAATCATAAAATTCTAGAAAAATTACTTGGCAAGTATCTTTAAGTCCTTAGTCCCCTTTAATGAAAGCAACACTGGAGATCGTATCTGGTGCATTGTAGCATGGTTTATGCAAGACAGATGGCATGGAACTCCAACCAGCTGACCCGGACTCACAGACGGGGCCTTGGGCCTACATCCAACAATTGGCAAATGTAGGCACACTTATGTATTTTAAGTTAAAGTGAAATGTTTAAAGTGCATCTATTATTTTTTTATGATTCTCTGCTTTAATAGACTTTTTCTACTAACTGAGCCATCTAAATGGCTTCAAAAACAAGGGTTTCTAGGATAAGTAGCTCAACCTAACCCAGGTAGCTCTCCCCCGAATAGCCGTCTCCCCACTCAAGGGAAAAGTTTAAGGAAGAAGAAGAGAAGAACTGCATTAGCAATCATGTCAAATGCTGCGCCAGAAAGAAAGAGATACCCGCCCCCGACTGGTTGTGATAACTGTTCCCTTTCTAGCTCCTCCCTTGCTGAGTTCAGTGTCTTCTAGTTCTTCAAACAGAAGAATCATCATATTCCATAGTCTCCCCTTCTCTCTCCCTCTCTCACATATGCATATGTGTGAATATATGTGTGTGTGAATGTATGTTATATATGTATGTATATAAATATGTATGTGCACATGTATGTGTGTGTGTGTATAAATCAAGCAAAGGATAGTAAAGAAGAAAACTTCTTGAGGCCTGGAGGCCATCCGGAGGTAGATTCTGGTGCCTGACCATGTTCAGGGTGGCTTTGTAAAGCTGCCTTAGGAATAATTATAAGACGGCCAGTGAACTTCCTCCAATCATGCTACCTCCATAAAATATGGCACGGCCATTCACCATCTTCTTTCCAATATATTGGACAAGGAGAATGGAGGCCGATGCTGTGGTTTAGGCATAGTGCCATGCTTCTAAAATATTTTTTAAAGCTATAGAATCTTTCTTTCAAATGAAATTGGAGCTCCAGTGTTAGAGACAGATCAGAGCATCTCTCTAGCAATTCATACTCCTGCCCCGGATCTATCATGGAGCCCAGTTTAAAAAAAAAACAATGTTCTAATAAAAAGACAATTTCATCAACATCCTTGAGCTGCCCCAAACTTGCAGAGGGACCTTGGACAAGTCACTTCCCCTTTGTTGCTACCCCAAAGGTGGCTGTTCAGGCACGTATCTATTCCACATTCCACAAGCATCCTAGCAAACTGTTCATTGTGACCACCTTTGGGGAATGAGTTTGGGAGGAGGAAAGGCTTCACTTTGTTCTTCATAATATTCCTGAATTGCATGATTGTGTTACAACAAACTTGTACTCTTTTTGTTAAGATTAAAAATTAAGGTAGAAAATTCAATGAGCGTGCACTCACTGGTGGAGTTATGGATATTAAAGAGAAACGATGTTTAACTTAGAAAGCTTACAGACTAGCAAGAGAGACTGAAGATCACAACATTTCCATGAAAATACTGACTGCATTAAATATACAAAATGCTTGGGAAAGAACTTTTCTTGAGGGAGACAGGAAAGTCATCTTAGAAGCAGTGAAGGGACATTCAAGCTAGATCTTAAAAGATGGTAGTTACGAGGCAGGAAAGATATTTTAAATATATATAGTATATTAGAAGAAATCTGACATTTAAGTGAGCAAAATTTGAATTTTAGAGGACTATCTTCATCTCCATGCTTGGGCTGATCAATGTTTCCCAAAGTACTGTATAAGAGATGAATTTAGATGGCACATGAGTGATTTTTTTTATTCCTTCAATAGTTATACACTTACTTTTACAGGTCCTCTTCCATTTACAGCAAGTTATTCTGGTGTTCCATTCATGACAGGGATACAAAGTTTCCTTTTACAAATAAGCGCAGCTAATCCCATTTACTATGTAACCTTGTGCAGCAGACTTGATCTCTCTGAATGGCCATTTCTTCATCTGTAATATGGGGTTCTAAAAATACTCATAGAAAGTAGTTTTATAAATCAAAAAGTGCACATGCTATCATCCCAATAGACTGTGAGCTCCTTGCATTTCTGTGCCATCAGGGACCCAGCACAAGGTCTAGGATGGAAGAACCACTGAACGATAACTGAAGGGGCTTAGCTCCAGCCAAGGAGGCCATGGTTTTTCAGGTGAACTAGTTTAGTCTATGGAATGTGAATAAAATCCATCTCTCATGCTAACCTCAATTGATTGGTAGTGACTGATGAGGCATTGCATTGAGAAGGAATCTGAGGCTGTCATTAAGTGATCGATTAATAATGTCTATCATGAATACAGAAGTAGAAAGTGACAATGTGACCACGCATAGTTTCCATTCATCACTCATTCATTCAACAAACATTTATTGAGTGCCTACTATAATGAGCACAGCCCTAGGCACCTGGGATCCCAAGAGCAAACCAGACTGGAACATTCTTCCTCTCTCATGGAACATCCTACGCAGCTCAGTCTTACCCACTTTCCTGAAACAGAAGTGTCTCTGACAATATCTGCTTAATCTTGACTGAGGCCCAAAGAGGGACTGCCAGTTATCTGAGGTCACTCGGCAAGTCAATGGCAAAAACAGGACTAGAATCCAAGGCACTGCCTCCAAGCTCAGCACGGTTGTGCTGTGTATACTTAACCAGGCTTGCAAAACCTGTTTGGTTTTTCCTCAGTTTGTAGCTGTCCTTCCTGAGCCACCAGCCTTCCCACCTGCTGCCCTTTTGGGGGAGGAGAGACCTTCTGTTCCCTGGCTGGAGACAGGCAGGTGAATGAGGGCAACTCCCAAGAGGGTTCTGTGGTTTGGAGAGATGGTTTAAAGAGACCAGGAGAGAGAAAATAAGGCTGGAGGTACAGGAGGGTCCCCAGGGGCAGACAGGTAATTGGTTACTTTGGGCAGTCAGCTTCTTCAGTCTCCCTCCCTGGGGGAGGCTGGAGAGAAAGTAATTGAAGAAGATTCCCTAAAGAATTAGTGTGGGACTGGGCTTGAAACCTCCAGTTACACCTGGCTTCAGAGCTGAGGATTTGCTCTTCAAAGGCCGCAGGAAGGATGCAGAGGGAAGGAAAGCAGGAAGCCCAGCCCTATCCAGCTGTAGCGCCAGCCTCAGAAGCTCCTGGAGGGAACTCTTCTCTGCCTCCTGGGTTCCTGCTCAGCTAGGGAGCTAAGAAGAACCTCAAGGATCACTTGGTTTAATCTCATCATAGTAGAGATGGGGAAAAGCCCAGGAAGGGAAGAGACTTGACCACGGACACCCAGCAGAACTAGGACCAAAAGCCGTAACTCCTAGCTCTAGTCCTCTCTGCCATACTCTCCTGCCCCTGGGTTCCAGGAGGTCTTGACCCACAGGACTTCCTTTGAGTTGTCCTAAGCTCTCTTCAACTGCACAGGAGATGGGGGAGGGGCTGGCACTAGGGATTAAGGTACTGGCCTATTTACTTTTGTTTACTTAACAAACATGTAGATGGAATTTACTGAGTACCAGGCACTGCTCTACACCCTTTATAAACTGTAGCTCCTGGATTCCTCCTAATCTCATAATAAGCAACAGAACAACACTACGAGGCAGGTTTCCTCTAAAGCAGTATTCACAAACTATCACCCCCATTCCTGCAGATTTTGCTAGGAAATCGGTACCTACCTACTGCGTTGTGTGTCCTGAACTATATAGCTGAGGGAGCAAAACGATGAGTAAGACACACGCCCTACCTTCAAAGACCTGTCAGACAAAGGCTTTTGAAAATAAATGGGACAGAAAATTATGGTGTGGGGAGGAGGTACAAGGGTGCTACTTTGGCCAGGGAAGACTTCTTGGAGGAGATAATATTTGAGTTTTGTGAGCAAGGGAGAAAATAATGGAAGATAAACTCAGAGAGGAAGGCAAATTATTCAGGATTTTATAGAGCCTGAAAAGGAATTAGGATTTTATCCCAAGAGCAATGAGAAGTAACTGAAGGTTTTAAACAGGGGAGTGGCAAAATCAAATCTGATTTTTTAAAAAGATCGCTCTGGCTACTATATAGAGCAGGGGTTGGCAAACTTTTTCTGTAAAGGGCCAACTAATAAATATTTTAAGCTCTGCAGGCCAGATACTCTCTATTGCTAATATTTAACTCTGCAATTGTAGAGCATCAGCAGTCACAGACAACACGTAAACAAATGAGCGTGGCTGTGTTCCAGTAAATCTTTATTTATGGACACTGACATCTGCATTTCATATAATTGTCACATGTCAAGAAGTTACTATTCTTCTGATTCTTTTCAATTATTTAAAAGAAAAGTAAATAGGCTTATGGGCTGTACAAAAACAGGCCGTGGGCTGGATTTGGCCCATGGACTGTATACCATATGGTTTAAAGAAAGGGCAGAAGACGCAGAGGCCACAGGAGACCAGCTAGAAGGCTGATGTGAGAAAGGAGTGTGGCTTGGACGAAGGTGATGGCAGTGGAAATTATGAGAGGTGAATACTGCATGTCATTTTGGAGGTAAAACCGGCAGGACTGGCTAACTGGAGGGATGAGAGGCAAGGACAAGGATGAAAGGGGCTTCTTAGCTTGAGTGACCAAGTGAATAACAGTCTGATTTCCTGAGGTGGGGAGACGTGGATAGAGCATGTCTGGGGGCAAATCGCACATCAGTAGTGCGGACCAGGACAGAAGAGGGAGACAGGCAGGGTCCTTGTGGGTTTGCAAATTAGGTGATGTTGGTGGTACAGCAGTGAGCGTAGCTGCCTTCCAAATAAAATACAGGATGCTTAGCTCAATTTGAATTTCAGATAATCAGCAAGGCATTTTTTTTAGTATAAATATGTCCCAAATATTGCATGGTACATACTTATACTAAACAAGTTTTCATTATTTATCTGAAATCCAAGTTTAGCTGGGCATCCTGTATCTTTATTTGCTAAATATGGCAACTCTATCAAGGGGGTATAGGCATACAGAAAAACAAAAGGAAGATATCTAAGCCTGAAAGAAAGTAATAACCGAGCTAAGTGTAGGAGCTGGACGGCTGCATCAGGCAGGGGAAATGCATTCTATTCAGAAAGAACAGCATTCCCATTCCGGGAATGTGGAAGGGGCTCAGAAATGTGCATATTGCCCCAGAAACGTGCAGGACATCAGTGAGGCTAGAGCCTCGAGATAGACGAGGAACACCAAGAGGTGAGGGCTGAAGACCTACACAGAGACCACTTCGCAGAGGTCCTCCAAGGACGTGCCAAGCAGTCAGTACACTTGTTAAAGTACAGGTCCCAGGACCTCTCCCCAGGTGCTTCTGCAGGTCTGGCCTTGAGAACCTGGGCTCTAAAATGATTCTGATGAGTAGCTAACTTCAGGAAAGACTGGGGTAAATAATCTGGAAACTTTCCCGCCTACGAATCCCAGGAACCGAGGAAGTTACTGCATCTCTGAAAGTCTTGAAAAGAGTAATGGAGGTAATCAGAGCAAAGGCAGCACAGAATCCGCGTGCAGCCTCCGGTGGGGAGTCCGAATGGAGCTCTGTCCATTTCAAGGGAAGTAGGAGGTCTGAATGTTTGTCAAAAGACCAGCCCTGCTCTGCTGCGTCTGGCACCTGGCTCTCACTGGGGCTGTCTCTCAGCTCCTAGACCAAACGTCTCCCTGTGCCTTTCCTCGCCACCCCACCTCCTTCCCTCCTCCACCCACAGCCACCACTGAAATGATTCCCCCAAATGCAACTATGACTGTGACTGGAAATCTCTTTACTGCTGATTCTGCTAATGGAAATGTTCCTTCCCTTTTCGGCTGCTTGCAAAGACACTCGTGACTTCCCTGGGTGCATGAGAGCAAGGCTTTGTCAGCCAGCAGCCACCAGAAGGGAGAGGATTCTGCCCTGCCTGCTCCCCCAACACCCACCTGCCTTAGACTCAGTCTCTAAGAGCTTTTCTGTCCAAACTGTCCTCAGACAACCCCGGAGTCTCCTGCTTCCCCCAGCTCCAGGAGAATGAGCAGAGATCAATGGTCAATTTTATCCTTTTTGCCTTGCTAGGGAGGAGGGAGGGGAGGGAGGAAAGGAAAAAGCAGAACAGGCTGGAGTGGGAAGAGGGGGAGGGGAAAGGGAATTCACCTTCATTATTTATTCATCTCTCCACCTCCTTCCGGAAAAAGGATTCCAGGTGGCAACGAGGCACAGAGCCCAAACTGTGCCAGACGCCATGCTAGGTGCTTTGCACACACTATCTCCATCGGATTACATGGCTTAGTATATGGGGAAAAAAACTGAGCACAGTGCCCAGGACTGACTAAAATTTGGTTGATGGAGGGCACTCCAAAAATAATGATCACAGCAACCCAGAGAAATGACTATCATGTTTTCTTTCCTTTATTGATGGGCAAGCATAGGCTCAGAGAGGCGGCATACAGAAGTCTAAAGTTAGCAATTAGTACATCCGGGATTCAATCTGAGGCTTTGGTCCTGAGACCTGGCACAGGTCCCACGCCAGCATGCTGCCTCCATCAAAGGACCTGGGCTAGAGCCTGGACTGTGCTTTGGATTAGCTGCAGGACCTTGGACAATGTATTTCTCTTGCTAGGTAGATGAGGGAGCTGGGTTGGATCTCAAAGGCAGTATTTTACCTAGCTGTAATATTCTAGAAGTACACTTATTTATTTGGATTTTTACAGCATTCTTCTTTTACACACAATATAGATCCCATCTTCCAGGCAGGAACACAAACACAGCACAATGCTGCCAAGTAGCACTAGCTGGGCAAAACTCAACTTGGGGTTGAGCAGAGGGGTGACAAGAAAGTTCACCTGGCCAAACAATAGCCACATCTCAGACAACAGATGCCCTGACCACCTCTAGAAAAAGAACACAGAGCTTATATAAATTCCTCCTAGGACCAGATCACAGGTCCCCGAGTATAACACTAGGCATGGCATATGGTGGGAAATCCCTAAGAGCTGGGAGGGAAGAAGAGAAGGGGGAAGAGAAGAAGGAAAGACAGGGGAGGGAGGAAAAGAAGACGGAAGGAAACCAAAAAGGCACAGAAATAGGTATTTGCTTATCTAGTAGGTTCAGGGATACCCAGGGGCCTCTAGAGAGTGTGAGAAGGCCTGGTACTCTTTCCTGACACAGCAGCAAGAAGCAAGGGAAGGGGCTGGGAGATGCTGAGTCAGCTCCTGGCAGCACTAAAAAAAGGTGCTCAGTCCCTCGAGCCTAGGAGCCTGTCACACCCCAAGTCCCCACATAAGAAACGTCTGCAACTTCTTGGTAATGAGAAGAGGAAGAGATAAGAAGTAAAACAGGTTGTAAGGAGACGAACATTCAAGAACACCCCTTGTTCTGTGCAGCACGCAAGGCAGAGAGATCAGAGGCTGCAAATGGGTTTGGATACAGCTTAGTTGGTAACAGCTGTGTGATCTTGGGTATGGTCCTTAACCCCTCTGAGCCTCAGAGCTCACCTATAACATGAGATGAACCACATTTGTCCTTCAATAGTGAAAAAGCTGAAATGAGTTAACAGATGGACCAGCATGGCACCTGGGTAACAGTAAAGTGCTCAGTAAATGGTCGCTGTTTTCATTGCCTACCCCATGCCAGGATGATAAGGTTAGTGACCTTACACCTCTGGAAGTCCAGCTCCTCCCACTCCCGGTTGCCCAGTTTCCCTTCCCTAAGATGGGAGGAAGATACACTGCAGTCATTAGATCTGGGATCTGGCTTGGTGACCTCAATTTCCACATCTTTATATAGAAGCACTTTGTTTAGATGTCCTAAATTCTTTCCATTTCTGACACTGGGCAATCCCAGAACCATGGTGTATCATCACCCCAGAAGGTTCAATGCCTCTTGTTTGCTACGATGCGAAGGTTCTAATCCTTTATCTGGCTTCCAAGCTTCTCAAGATAAGGCCTTCCCCGAACTCAACACTCTTTGAGCAAACTCTCTCATTACCAATCCTACAAACACCCCAAAATAATTAAGAGATGGGTGAAGGCAGAGGAGAGGGCTATGGGAGCTCAGAGGAAGGAAGGCTCTGTGGGAGAGGTGACGTTTGCACTCATCCTTAACGGATGAGTGGCATTTCAGCCCCTCTTCGGTTTTGCCCACTGTGGATTCTGGGACGAGACTTGGCAAATCCGGGGTTCCAGTTCTCTAAGATCTCTTGAACACCTATGATGTGTCAAGCACAGGTGAGTCACCGCAGCTCCCCAGAGGAAGAAGGCGCATTCGCTGCTCATGGGGTGCACAGACAAGCAGCCCGAGGGACATGAGGGGACACACGGTGTTTAAGTTTTGCTCTCACTCTGCTCCAAACCGCCAGCACCTCTCTCCAAAACAGACTCCGAAGGCCTTCCTGCATCCATGGCTGCTCCCCTACAGAGCAGTCTGACTAATTCTTCGGAAACATAAGTCAGATCTCAGTGTTCTTTTGCTTAAAATCCTGCAGAGCTCTCCATCTCACTCAGAGGCAAAGCCCAGATCCCGGCAGTCGTCTGCACGCCCCTACGTGACGTGGCTCCCCTTCTTCCTCTCCCACTTCCTGTCCTGCCCACCTCCCTGTTCACTCACTCGGCCACGCCGACCTTCACGCCGTCCAGGTGTGCTCCTGAGTTAGGTCTCTGCTAGAGCTGTTCCCTGTCTGGAATGTTCTTTTCCTAGATATCTGCTTGGCTAACCCTTTCGATCTCCTTTAAGTCTCTGTTCCAATCTCTCACTCTCCATAATCTCCTCTCACTCTATCCTATTTAATATTAAAATGGATCTTCTTATCTCAGAACTTCTGATTCTCTTTCCTGTTTCATTTTTTCCCTTTTTTCCATAGAATTTATCATCTTCTCACATACCATATAATTTACATTTTATGTTTATTGTTATTGTCTCTAGCACATACACACACATGGTTATAAGCTCTCCAAAGGCAGGGGCCCTTGTCTTTTGTTCTCTGATGTATCCTAAGCACATAGAACGCTGCCTGGCACACACTGGTCCTCAGTCATCCTTCAGGGACTGGCTATTACTACAGCAGTCTTTATACTGCTGTATACAGGGAAAGAGGGTCCCAGCTCCAATGTGAAGAGGTCAGGAAAGGCTTCAAAGATAAGCTGACACTTAAATTCAATCTTGAGAGGTGAGAAGGAATTTTCCCAGGGGGTGGTAAGGCAGAGGCGAAGAATGAGAAGGAAAGGTTCTCAGTATAGGACACTCCGGCAGAGTGTGATCAGGGACCTCGTACTACAATAGGAGGGTGAAATTCATCATCCTCAGAACAATGGGGAGCCAAGGAAGTGCTTTATAAGAGGATGGCCATTATCAGATTTGGGCTTTTAATAAAATCACTTTGTCTGCAAGTACAGAGGATGGATTAGAGAGGGTAAGACTAGAGGTAGACAGACTAGTGGGTTGGCTGTTGACATTGTACTAGAGAGAAGTGCTGAGGCCTCAGACCGCCAAGGGCTGCAGCAATGGGGTGAAGAAATGGTCCCCCCATGGTAAAAACCCCAACGGTTTATAACATATGACATCCTTGTCACATTTTCACTCCCAGACTGGGCTGCTTTTATGTTTCAGTATGCTAGTAAGGAAGCTACAAATATTTCAGTCTTGAATCTTGCATTGTGCAATCACCACCCACTCCTTTTCCATTCAAACGGGAGGTCTTCCTGAGGGCTATTGTCCAAAAGAATGACAGACGACAGAGAAAAGCCAGTGAAAGGAGAGAGCAAGTGCCAGAGAACAGAGCAAGTCTTGCTGCCTGCCTCTTTCTGGGGCGGAAAGGCTGTATGCTGGCTCTGCTGCAAGGAAGGAACAAGCAGCTCTCTTTTGCTATAGTTAATCTTCTGTTGCCACTAGCTGGTCAGTATGAGAACTTGGGAAAGCATCCACTCTGGAAAAGAAGTGCCCTCCTGATGCTGCTCCGCCCAAGGTTAAACTTGACTCTTTTTTTCCTTTCCTGGGAAACAGGAGATTTCTTCCTCCCACCCCCAAAGGCAGCTAGACGAAAAGGCAGTGAGGCTTCCTTCTCCCCCAGAACAAAACCATCAGCTCAGGTGCTTAGGAGAGATTGGAGCCAACCGGCTGGATACTCGGACAAGAAAACAAATTCAATTTCTCTAAGAAATTTTTCTCCTTAGATTTTTAAATTTCTTGGCAGGGGGAGAAGGAAAGAGTGGTACCTCTTTCCTTTTTATGATATTGAACCAACTTGCAGACACTGAGGTGTGTTTAAACCCAATGCCTCCTGCGAGAGGTCCTGCAATGTGATGGAAAGAGGCGTGGACTAGGATTCAAGACCACTGGGTTTAAGTTCAAACTGCAGGTGCTTGGGTGGGTTTCCTTCCTCCTCCGGGCCTCGATGTTACTATATAGAATGGAGGGCATAAATTCAAGCTCCCTGAGAGTCTGTGATGCTGGGATCCCATCAAAGTGGATGGCGGTGGTAATAATTTTCAGGACTTCGCCCAGGAGGTCACTGTCAGTCTCCACCCTCTCCTCCCCCCAGCACACATGCTCCCATTGTCCTGAGGCAGACAAGGCCTAGCGAGCAACGAAGCAAGGTGAGAAGCAAGAGGCTTTGCCTGTCAGAGGCCTAGTTAAACCTCCTGCTGCACCTGCTGTAAGTTAAAATCACAGACTGCTCTCGCAGCCTGAGGGTCCAGTTCAGGAAAATGATCAAGCCCTTGGTCACACCAAAGCCTGCAGAGCTTGGCTGTCTTGGAGGGCATCACTGACTCCCCAGAAACAGCAAATCTGGTTGGCCTTGACGAAAGCTGAGCCTCTCTAACAGCTGAGATGAATCCTCCTCTCTCCTGCCCCATCACCCTCTCAGTAACACAGTCCTTTTTGAGGGCAGACAACATATTTCTCTTTGCCCTGAGTACTAAACAGGTTTCATCAGTTTTGAGCTGGCAAGAGGTGGGCTGGGGTATGGAGAAAGGCAGGTGAGTGGAAAAGGGAAGAAAACTCAGATTAGAGACCACTAAACACCCCCCACCTTATGTACAATGTCCCAGAAACCTGGACCATCACACCAGGATGGGACCCGGAAGTTTGTGTGCAACCTAAATCCCTCATTCAGTGATAAGGGACCTGGTGTCGAAATAAGGAAATAACATACATTGTTTAAACCTGGCTTTGTTTCAGGACAGCAAATTCTCTCTCTTCTCCATCCCAGAATCTTTCTCATACATATACAGAAAAGAACACTAGAATGTTAGTGTGGTCAGAAACCCCTACAGGAGACGTGGGTTACTACTATTTGTAACCACTGTTCCTCTGTCCCAATAAAGGATGTCAACCTTCAGAATCAAACCAGAAACCAAAAAGGGCATATAGCCTAAACAGCTGCAGGGCTTGGGTCCTTTCTCCAAAGGCCTGCCTAATGGCTGTCTAGTTGTCTGCTTGAACACTTCCTCCAACGTGGCTCATTCGGCCATTAGGGGTCAGCATACAGGGCTGCTGGGCAGCTCCATGGGACACTCCTGTGGGGCTCAGCTCTGTTCCCTTAGTACTTGCACTTTTCGAACATCCCTTAGAATCAGACCCCTGCACACACACTTGGGAGGCAGAAAAAAGCATATTCTGCACTCTGTGTTGACATTTGAAGGAAGCTTCTCCACCCTTGGTGGATTGCTCTTCTTAGGCTAAACTCCATGTTCTCGGCAAGTCTCCCGGCTGGGTGCCTGGCCCCTCGCTCTTCTCAAAGGCTTTTTTCTGTGAGTATCCATTTTTATCTACATTTTAGGGACCCTTTGCTGACCTGACAAAGTTGGCATTTCAGGACTGTATCTTCTTCCTTCTCTCAGGCCGTCAGCTTCTTGCAAAGAGCATCCTGTTGGGAGAGACCTTCAGGATACTGCCGGCCCTATTCACGCAAGTGCACTTAAAGACGTCCTACTGAATGGGATGTCCTTCCTCACACTCCCTCCCCCACATACAAAGCACACTCTTCTCCTGTCAGGCGACATGGCAAAGCAAATTACTAAAAAATGTTCACAACGAGTGCTTACTCAATTTGATCACTTTTTTCCGCTTTTGTGGAATCAAGGCAGGTAGATGGTAAATGGTCTGGACTAACCATTACTAAGCACAGGGAAAAGGATGACATTTCCCTACCTGTGGGCATGAAGCTAAATCCACGAGCAGACTGCAGGGCTGCCCAGGGGTAGGTGAGGACAGGGTTCACCTCAGAAGTCCTGCACTGGCACTTGTTCCTGTTTAAATTCTGTCTTTCCTACCAGTCCTTCTTAACACCCCCATGTTACCGGTGTAGAAAAACAGACAGCACAAAGCAAGAGGAGCTCGGCAGAGTCACGGAGTAGGTCAGGGCATTTCAAGTTCATAGAATCTTTACACCAAAGGATTATTTTAAGGCTCATCTACCCACTCATATTACAGCACAAAGAATTGAAGCTCTGGGGGATAAATGACTCGTTCAAGGTCACAGTGAGCCAGAGCTGAGATTTCCAGATCCTAACCAACGTTAAGTTCCCAAACTGCATTTTAGCATTCAACTTCTCCTCAATTTGTCTACTAAAACTTCCAAGGCCTGGCTCAGGTTCTTTCTGGTCCAGGAAGTCTTCCCAGGCTTCTCCAAATCTACAGAGCTCTCTTCCTTCCTGGATGCCACAGAATGTATCATCTCCATCACTCATTAGCATCAATCAACAGAATGCCCTTTGACATCCCATGAGTCATGGAACTTTGAGCTGGCAGGGTCATTGGAGGTCATTTATCTCATGCCTCATTTTTCAACTTGCATACATCAGCTCACCATCGTAGCCCAAGTTCCTTTGGAGAAAGGTTCTTGTCTTGTTGATGACTGCTACATCTCTCTACTCAGCACCACGCTCTGCATTAATTGCAAATTTGGTTCAGAATGCCAGTTTAGCAATTACCAAAAACGTAGGTGTCTTGCAGACTGGGATTCCAGGTCCAGGTCTGCCATTTATTTAAGTGTGACTTTGGACTAGGTGTTTGACCTTTCTAAGAATGCTCCCTCGCCTGTCAAATGGGAATAACAGTAGTGCCTTCTCCATATATTTTATGTGGATTCATAATACAAGGCAAGAGTAAAGCTCTTAGCACCACATTAAGGATTCAATAACTATTTGCTATTCCTTAATCATTTTCAGGGAGATTCACTTTGTCAATGTTATTGACTTATAATCAGATTCTAAAGAAGTGGCCCCGGCACAGAAACTTGGGGAATCTTTCACATCTAAGGGAAACTCCCATTCTACACACAGCAGCTGAAACTTCATGGGCAGAAGAGAAATGCAAAGAGGAAGAGACCTGAAAAAATCTTCCTTTCTGTCTGGGCATTCACAAGAGAGGCAGAATGGAGGGAGGGAGGGCCAGCTATGAAGGTGACTTTGGTGCATGAGGACGGTAGGCAGTTTGTGAAAAATGACCTTGAGGTCCCCCAGCTGGACTTAGAGTAAAATGAGAAATCTACCTTTTATTTGTTTGTTTGCCCCCACTTTAATGCCAGGGATGCTTTACCACCACCAACTCCGGGCCCAGGACCCAAAGCATGAGCCGAGGGCTTTGGCAGACACCATCACCCCCTAGTGGTGGCTCCACACTCCCCACTATCGGCAGAGTTTGGCATTTCCCAACTTTGCATGCCCAGCTGTGGCACTGGTCACCTCCAAATCCCCTGAACTAACAAGCTAATAGTGAAAGACTAGCCCAACTCGCCAGAGACACACGCAAGGCAAGATGTTTAAAAGGTTTGGAGATGGGACGAGGCTGCACTGGGACCCTGGGAAAGAGATGGCCATAAAGGACTCAGAGTATCATCCCCTCCCCCCACTGCCACCCTCATTTCCAGCCAGCCTGGCCCTCCCAGAGCTCATTGTGCACTCTGTGTTTACACACAAACAGTCGAAGACCAACACAAACAAAAAGCCCACGTCTCCCTACACAGCTCCTGCTATACCCGGCCATCTGGTGACTACCTCGCTAGCCAAATCCCCATTGGGAGCGCCTTGAGCTGCCAGTCCAGGGCGCTGGGGAGAGAAAGAGGAGGCAGGAACCCAATTTCCTGCATGCATCCAAAGGCTCAGTGCTGCCAAGGAGGACAGCAGCGGGCCACTCCAAGGGGCAGGCAGTACCCAGCCACCAGGCTCAGTGGCTGTGCATCACAGAAGGCAGAAACCTCCACGTATAAGATGCCAGGAGCTTCTCAAGCTGACACATAAGTCCTGGGGGATTGAAGACTTGCAGTTCCTCACTCACCTTGTCCCAGGCTCCCAGGTACCCATCCCCTTTGAAGGCCAAAGTTAAAAATGGCAAAGATTACCAGCTCTAGGAATTCTGGGGCACCTTTATAGCTGGCTGGACAGGGTTCTCCACATTCCTGGGGAATTGGAATGCTTGGGGTCCTCACTGCCAAGTCAGGCCATATCCAAGAACCCGCTTCATTTGAAAAGCCCGTTTAGGGTGATTACCAACCCTCATCTCTCAGGGTGCCCAGGAGTAGAGAGACCTCAAGGATAAAGGGAGAAGAGTAGGATTGGAAGTGGTAATGAAGGGACATCTTCTGTTTCTCCAGAGGGACCCTTCCCCGCTGGGAGGCGGGAGGAGACAGCATTGAGCCCAGGGTTAGGTAGCGTCCTGAGTAACCCAACCTCCCCCCTCATCCCCTTCCTTGGACCCGGGCAGCCCCACAGGTGCACGTGGAAAGGGCTACTGGGGTGTGTGTGTGCGTGTGTGTGTTTTATGTGCGTTGCATGCCAGACGCGACGCCGCGGAAAGTCCCCGGGGAACCTGCAAGGCGCTCTCCCGCCTAGCCTACCAGAACGCTCCCCATGCTCAGGTTACAGCCAGCCCGAGAGCACAGGCACCCCGAGGCTCAAGATCAGACCAGGAGAGAGAGACTGGCACTCGCTCAAATTCCCAGAGGCAGCCAGTATGAAAGGGGGAGTGGGGGAGTCACAAAAATACATTTTAAAATATCAGGGCCCCCAGGAGAGTGGAATCTAGTCCATTGACTACTATGTGGGGCTTCTCGGGTGAGCAAGCAGTTAACCTTGGAGGTTCAGGCTGGGATCCTAACGACTCAGAAAACGAAGGCCAGTCACCCTGCGATGCCCATGCCAGAGCCGGATCCCGCGAAGGCTAGGACCCCCGGGAAAGAAAAGCTGGGGAGTCTCTGGGCGAGCCACTGACGCCTTCTAGGCGCTGTTGTTGGCCAGACCCCGACAACCAATAAGGCCCCGCGCCCCCAAGAGGGAAGGAGAGCGAGCGAGCAGCGAGCGCGGGAGAGCTAAGGGGGAACAACATTTTTGTAAACGCTCTCCGAGATAATTAAGCTATCAATTACCCGGGTGGGAAATCAGCTGCGCTTCCCACTGCTCCACCGAAGGGCCGACTCCTCCGGGATTCGAGCTGGGAACCAGCAGGCAGCAAGCTGCTGGCGAACTTTCTGATTAACTTTTCGGTTTGAGCCCCCCACCCTCACCTGTTTCCTCTCCTCTCCTTTTACCTGCCTTTAACTTATTGTTATTAGCCCAGTGAGTAAGCTGCGAGGACACACCTGCTCTTTGCTGGGAGGGGGATAGAAACAGGAAGGTGATAACGGAGGTAGAGGGAAAATCCAAACGTGGAGACCTTGGGCTCGGAATCCCAGTCCTCAGAAATCGCTCAAACCTCTCCATCCCCATTTCACAGATGGCCAAAACTGAGGCTCAGAGAAGGAAAGTGACTTGGCCAAGGTCACCCAGCCCATGTGGAAGCCGAGCTTTTGCGGGCTGGGTGAGTCTACATGGAGCCACTCCGCTCCAATTTTCAAGAAAATCTATCTGGAAGGGAGAGCCAACAACTCCGAGGCGAGAGCGAGGGGGCGGCAACCGCGGGCAGCCAGTGACTGTGCCCGGAGGAGCAGTGGGCGGCTGGACCGGGAACTGGCTTCGGAGCTTCTGAGCGGGGGGCTGCCCCGGCCTCTGGCCAGAGGACACTCAGCGACTGGGGGTCTCCCGCATCCGGGATGGATTGGGCAGAGCTCAACGTCTGGACTGAGGCAGAGGGACAGGTCCCCACTGCGGGAGGGCTGGCACGCCCCCGGGCTCCCGCTGCGCGCTCTCCAGGACCTCTCGCCCCACACTCCTTTCCAACCACCTGTGCGACCTCCGGGCCCCTCAACTGCCCTCCGCCGACCCCACTCGGAGCAGCCCGGGGAGGGGATTCCCAGGGCGCCCCCACCCGTCCGGCCTCACTTAGGGGGCTCAGGGTTCCACGGGATTCCGCGGGTGACGGCGCCCAGCCTTACCCAGGGTGAAGAAGGGCAGCTCCGTGTTGTCCAGGTCGTCCTGCACCGCTATGCGCCCCGGCAGCTCGTTACGCACAAAGAGCAGGAGGCGCGACTCGGCGGCGGTGCCGGCAGAGCCGGGAGAGCCCGGGGACGCCGCGGCGGCCGCTCCGGCCCCGGTCCCAGCCCCCGCCCCGGCGCGGGCGCCGCTCCAGCCTATGTCGCTCTCCCGCAGGGCGGGCAGCGTGGACACCGTGACGGTCTTGAGCCGGCAAGGGCTGTCGGGCTCCCGTGAGGCGGCGGCGGTGGCGCCGGCCAGCAGCGGCGGCGGCGGCAGCAGGAGCAGGAACAGCAGCAGCAGCGGCGGCGGCGGCGGCCCCCGGTGGAAGCGGAGTCTCGGCCGCCCCCGGAGCCCCGAGCCGGGGCCGGGGCTGCGCCGGGCGCCGGCGGCGACCATGGCGGGAGGGGCTGCGGTGCTGCGGGCGGTGGCGGCGGTGGCGGCGGTGGCGAAGGAGGAAGAAGAGGCAGCGGCGGAGACGGCGGACGCTGAAGCGAACCAGGACGCCCGAGCTAAGGAGCTGAGAGAGCCGCTCTCCAGCAGCCCCCAGCGCCGGGCTCCGCCTCCCGCTCGGCCCTGGACCGCCCCCCCGCGCCGCCTCCCCGGGCCCAGCCGCCCGCCCCCCTCTCCGGCTCCCCCACGGACCCCGAGCGTTTCGGAGGCTCCGCCCGGCCTCGTGCAAGTCCCGGTCGCTCCCGCCCCTTTCCCAGGATCCCCCAACGCCGCCCTCACGAGGTTCTTCAGCCACAACACCCCTCCTCAAATTTCTAACACTTAGAGCCCGCCTCGCGTGTCCCCCAATCCCCCCGCTTCTCCTGGCTTCCTCCCACCCTCGGCTCGAACCGGAGGCTACTCCTGGGGGGGCGCGCCTTAACCCGGCCTTGCTCTAGGCCCGCCTTCCCGGGGGTAGGGAGCACCGCTGGACGGCCACGACTTAACTTCGTCTCCCCTCAGGCCCCACGGCAAGTCCTGTCTTCAGTCCCCTACCCATTTCTGGTCCCTGAAATAACTTCCTGTGGCCTCGGAGCCCCCCTTCCCTCCCACTTCCCCACCACTCGCGCATTCAGTCTCCCACCGCCAGGACCCCGGCTCTCCCCTCCACCCAGGCCTCAGCGGTTGCCCTCACGGCTGAAGGACAGAGGGGTGTGGAACTCCACCCTCCGACACCGACCCCCCACCACTCCAGCCGGCTGCTCTGGCCCCCTAGCTGCCGCCCTGCGAGCCAGCCCACTCAGGCGCTTTTATTTTGGATCCCTGCTCCCAGCTTGGAGCGGCTCTACTTGGCTGCTTCTGCTCTCTGTGTGAAATTCCTGAAAAGGGTGCGAGGTACCGACCTACTACTCTGTCTGCTTCTGGCTCCTCAGGCTTCTACATCCTCTGCCCGGTTCCCAGAGGATGGGTCTGCTCCCCAATTCTTCAGCCGCAGTTCTTCTAGATTCACGCTGAACTGTAACCTAGGTTCTCAGACCCGGCCCTCTTGGCCTTCGGCTGATTCTGTCTCTGACCCACACACCCCATACCCTCCAGGAGCTGTCATCTCCGCCGGGGTCCTGCTTATGCACCCTGTTCTCACTCCCCTGCTTTTCTTCCTTTTGCCTCTCTCTGTAACTCTTTCATCTCTCGACTCACTTCCTTCTTCCTCATCTTGACTTTAATCTTATAAATGCTTCCTCCCTATAATTTCTGAGCCATTTCCCATCCCTCTGTCTAGCTTGCCCATCTGCACCTTTTGCAGTTTCTGTGCATTAACTTCTCTCTTCTTAGCTCTCTTTCTCCCTTTCTATCTTGAACCCTTCACATAAATTGCTTTTTCCCCTCTCCCATCACATTTTATTTTTCTATGACTTTGGATAAAGGGAAGGGACTGAAAACAAGGGAAAAAACAAAAACTGTTTTATGACCTTGGACTTAATAATGCTGTGTATAAAGTATTCTTCAAGTGCCAGACATGTGCCTGTGTTCGCTTTTATACGTTACCGTAATCCAATGACATGGGTGTTACCATTCCCATTTTCCATATGAGGAAACTGAGATCCGGAGGTCAGGAATGTGAAGGGACTTTCCAAGGTCATACAGCTAATGAGCTGAATAGCTGAGGTCTCAGAACTCTCAGCTTCAAGGCCTTGGCTGTTGCCCTGAAATCACACTGTCCTCAGTGACCTTGGAAAAGCCCACCCATCAAAGATGCTGTAAAAGGCAAATCTGCTTGAACACAGTTGGATCTGCCTCCACGGTGAGGTTTGTGAGGTACGCTCCTCCTGTCTCCGTTTACTAATCTATGAACCCAACAGAATCTGGCCTTTCAAGTCTTCTGATTTCTAAACCATCTCCTGCCTCTCTGATGCCTGCTCCAGTTCATTTACTCCTCCAAAATATGTCGCCCTGCCTCCCTCAGTCTCTTCTTTGTACCCTTACAATCCACCACTATCCTCCGCAATGGGGCTTTCTGATTCTCTATGCCCCTTTCTTCAAATATGCTGACATAGTCCATTTATAGAAGTGCACACCAGGAAAAAAGGGCTCCCTTATGTAAGACAGAGTCTGTGCAAGTCCTTCATGGACCTCTGGTACAAAGGCCTGTCAAATGAGACCAACACTTTCATTCATTCATTCGCCACCAAATATCCAGGGTGCCTACCAGGCACTATATTGGGATGCAGAGATGGATAAACACAGCTCCTGCCCTTGGGGGGCTTATAATGACTGGTAGGAGAGTGTGTGCAGGGATGAGACGGGCACAGAAATATCTCATGTACCAGGCAGGCAGGCTGGCAGACAGATAATGTGTTTCCTATGTGAGGTGCTTGGAGAAATCAAAAGAAAGCTTCCCAGAGGCAGTAACACTGAAGTTGAGCCATGAAGAATTAGTAGCACGGGGGTGGACATCCAGGTTACAGCTGGAATTCGGCATTCTTTGCGACTGCTTAGCATCCGAATGAGTCCTTTTCCTACATCAGAGGGTGCTTCATCTTCTGAGGCACAGCCCACCTCCTGAGAAAAAGCTAAAACTTCTAGAACTTTCTCAGCCTCCACTGCAGCTAGAGCTTGGGCACATGACCCAGACTCCATCAGTCAGATTCAGCCACCCTACACGCTGGGAAGGAAGCTGGAATCTGGCAGAATCAATCAGGACCAAAAGGGCAACAGCTGGGGCAGTTACAGCGAGGTTTCATTGTTAGTGGAAATAATTCTAATAGCACTGCGTGGAGCCCAGTGCCATTGGTGTCAACAGTGTGAAGTGCCCCATTTATGCTCGGCTGCAGTTGCAACAATACCTCTGCGAGGCCAGCTCCGAGCGGTGATGTGGAGTGGCGCTCTTGACTTCATGGACTGTAAGCCCAGATCCCATGCCCTTCTGGGTATTCTATGTAATCTAATAGGACTTAACTGAATTCTGAATTCTGTTTCTGCTTAAATTATTCAGAATTGGTTTCTGTTGCTTACAACTAAGATATCTGCCTGAGAACACAGACTGTGGAAATAAACAGAGGGCAGAGAGGGCAAAACTTATGAAGGGAAATGGAGGAAGTTCAGTCGGGGGAGAGGCAGAGATTGAAGATAAGAAAGAAAAAGCAGGCAAGGAATACCAGTTTTATTTAGCAAGCGGTGTCAAAACTTGAACGACCACAGGGAAAGAACTTGTATTTCTGAGCACGTGTGCTGTGACTTCAGAACTTTATGTAGTATATCAATGAATGGTGACAACTCCTGTCTGATGGTGGTTGTAAGGCTTCGGAAATAATTATGCAAAGTACTTAACACATAGTAGGTGCTCCATACATTATTAATGTAACTACTGCTTTGGTGTATATTCCGAGCAACATCTGGAGTAAGGCTTTTTATTCCCATTTGATAGATGTGAAACCAGAGGCTCAGGAAAGCTACGAAAGTTAACTTTGATCATGTAGTTATCATGTAGTTACCAAGTGTTGGGATGCTCCCAAATCCTCGCTCTGTCTGCCATGACATGCACCCTCCTTGCACCAGCCGTTCTCCGCCTTTTCCCCAACATGCTATGACTTCCTCACTTGCACTCTAATCCCCTGTCCTTGTGGCCTCTGAGCCTCTCTCTTCCCTTTTCCTTTCCTCTCTTCATTCAGTTACATTTCATTATTGATTTGATTTACTCTCCTCTAGGGTTCCCTGTACCCCCATCTCTGACTCCACTGATCTGAAATTCCTTTTCATTCTAACTCCTTCCTAGTCCTCCCAGCAAACACTCCCTCTTATTTCATCTTTCATCTTTCATATTTGCCTTTCTCAGTAGTTTCGTGAACTTTTTTCTTTTTTTCCCCATTCTCCATAATGTATTCCATTTTGCAAAAGCCTTTCTATTCATACCACCTGACTCAGGCAGTTTAGTGTAGTTAGAAAAGCAGGGGCCTGGGAGGCCGGCAGGCTTTGGTTCACGCATCATCTTTGCCTTTTATCTACTGGGTCAAGTCACATGATAGCTCCTACTAAACCTTTTGTTTTCTCATTTGTTAAATGAGGAAAGTAATACCCACTTCTCAGAATCATTATGGGAGTTAAATGAGACCATGTATATGAAATAGTCTAGCACATACGAGGTTCTCATTAAAGTTATAAGTAAATCCAGTCATCTTACAGTGTCTCACCCACTGTTTTCCCCTCCAGCCTAAGGTCACATGATCCCCACCACTACCCCTCCGTTCTCTTTTCTGTTGATCTCTTTTCTGTTCCTGGAATATTTCGAGCTCTTGCTATCTCAGCATCTTCCCACAGGCTCCCCCTTCTGCCTGGAGGGATCATCCTCTGGTCTTCACTAGCTGTCTTTCCCTCATCTGTAAATCTCGCTAATAAAGCACTTTCCCTAAGACGACCACCCACCCAGTCTAAGTTAGCCCCTCTCTGTCTTCCCTTTTATGTCCTTTCATATCTCCTTACCGTTTTTCCAAATCACATCCATTCCATGTTTTAAAAGTTATCTATTTATTAATGTATTTCCTTGATATATTTTCCCCACTAGACTGGGAACTCCCAGATAACGAAGACCAAGTGTGTGTTGGTTACCACTGTGTGCGTAAGAGCTAGCACAGTGACCTACATAGGGTAGAGACACCAAATAAGTATTTGCTAATGCTCACATATTCATCGAATGTTTACTCTGTGACAGGCACTGGACTAGGCACCAGCCATACATCTGCAGAGAATAAAAACCATTATACAGTTAAAACCTCCTGCATCTGCCCTCTGTCTATCTGACCATCCCTCCCTCCCTTCCTTCCTCCTTCCCTTCTTTCCTATCTTCTTTCTTTCCATGCTCCTTCCCAGCTTTCCATGATTCAAGTAATTTTTTAAACAGTCTTTCTTCTTTAAGCCTCCAGATAATCTCTAGGACACAAATAAACTCCAATTCGGGAAGAGAGAGTGCTATCTTCTGCTCCGTCTCTGCTGTATCTAAGCTCGATCTTCCATCAATCATTTTTGTACCCACGAATCCCCACCATTTGTTTTCTCTGGTTCCAATCATCACCTTCTCTGCAACTCACGCCGTCCTTTTAATCCAGCTTCGCTCTCTGCAGCATATCACTCAGCACATCCCATTTCCTTTCCTTCCCTTCAGCCACCTCCCGCCAGACACCGTCTTGCCCTTAGCTCTACCAACCGACCCCTCAGCATCCCGACCTCTGCCCAGCCCAGCTCCATCTGCTGGTTTAGGATCAATGACAGCATTAAGGTCAGTCTTGAAGTTTTTCCTTTTATGGTTGCTGGATCCTAAGTAGATCACTGCAAATATGTCTATCCCTGCTGTCTATTTCGTTGACTCAGAAACCTCTTCTGGTGATGTAAGTTTAAATTCTTTTCTCTACCGCTTAACTAGTTGGCTGATTTTTAGCGAGACTTATAATCCCTTTCAGCCTTTATTTCCTTACCTGTAAGTGAGGGCAACAGGGAGGTTGAACGAGCCAGAAGGTATAAACCGAAGTACCTAGTGCCGGACAGCACACAGTAGGTCATCAGGAACAGTAGCTTATTTCTACCTCCACATGTCTATGGTCCTCCTGCGCCCTCTGTGTCTTCACTTTCCTCTCTCCATTTCTCATTTCCATTTTCAGAACATTTCTGCTATGTCTCATTTAAAGCAAACTTTTACCATTGTCTCTAACTTCTCTTTCGTGAAAAATGAAAGAGTATTTTAATCAGCGTTGTCGTTCTTCATTTCTGCTTGCATCTGTTTGACTGATTTCTGCTTCAACCCAGTACTTCTCTCGCCCTTTCTCTTAACGAGTCTCAAATTTATTATCTTTTTTGCTCTGGCTCATACCTTTCACCACCTCCCGCTTTCCCTGTCCCTGGTCCTCTAAATCAGCCCCTTCTTGTTCTGTGATTTCCTGCAGTCATTTCCTGTCCTTCTTACAGTCAAAACCCTCACAATACTCCTCGAAAGCCTCTCTTTCCTCATTCATCCTTTTGTATTTTCTTTCTCACATCCACTCGTCTTTAATTCATCCCCATCATTCGTTTGCTTGAACCCACATCTCCGTGCCCCTTTGCCGACTTAATCGCTTAACCTATTCGTGTTTCCTTCTTCCTTTGTTACACTCGCCATCTTTCATCATTAACACACATTAATGGGTGATGTTTCTTTGGACTTCTTACAAATCCCAACACTGGTGTATTTTCAGGGTCCTCTCTCTAGGCTCCATTGACTCTAATTCCTTTCTGGAATCTTTTCTCTCTGGGACCCTGCTTTAGTTAGGGGGCAAAAAAAGGCCTGCGGTATCTGCTCTGTATTTATTCAAGCTGAACTGTAACCTGGTGCATTCAAATGTCTATTACTGACGAAAAGTGTGAGCTTTATTTTCTGTTATAGAGTACTAGGTTATTTTCATTTATGCACCATATTATTTTCATTATTATATTTTGAATCAGTAAAGGCAATGACAGCATAGAGTCGCTATTTCCACAACATTTACTAAATGCCTACTGTGTGTTAAATACAACCTACTTTTTTGGTTCTCACTGAATTCTCACGAGTCTGGGAATTTGGAATTTTTAATCCCTGCTTTACACGCGAAGCATTGGGAACACATAGAAAATGCACAGTCTATACTGTGGTGGCAATTTACATTGAATAAAGTCCTTTCGACTTTTTTGGGTAGAGACAGTATAGTGTAAGAGTTAAGAGATGCATACTTTATAACAGAGATGATGGCCACCACTTTGCAGGAAGGTTACTTAATATTTGTCTTCCTTCCTAAATTATAGTTTCCATGAGGGCAGAAATCCTATTATTCCTGTTCCCTGCTGATTGGTATGTATTAGGCCATCAATGATTATTGCTTAATAAATAAATGCATGTTAAACGCACAAGTTTCTTGCATAAAACAACACTGGTTTTGAATTTCAGCTCTGCCATGTAATAAATGTGTGTGACCTTGAACATAGTAGGGAGAAAGTAGATATCTCCTAACAGTCTGCATCTTTCAACCTTGTTCATGTATGCTGTTGTATACATGTTGTTTTTAATTTTTTCCTAATATTATTTAGCAATCCTCAGAGCCAGGCAAACCAGGGTTCAAATCTCAGCTTTCCCACCCCCCTAGCTTTGATGCCTTAGGCAAGTTATCTATCTAGCTATCTCTTCATCTATAAAATGGAAACGATACTATCTCTTTACTGTACTCAAGGGCAAGTGCTAGGTGGTTGATAATCTGGGCTGAAACCCCCATACTGCCTGATTTCAAGCCCTCTATGCTTTTTACTGCCAGGGGTCTCATTGTCCTCACTTCCAACTCCAAAGGCTCCTTTCATTTTTTTATCCCTCTATCTTTAGGAGCTTTATAAAAACCTAACTCCCAGGACCATGCCCAGATGTTTCTCAGGGAGGTAGAGGCCACCTCCCTTGCCTGACCCACTTACGAGCTGTATTTGATGACTGTTATATGAGAATTGCACACTCAGCAAAGCTGGGGCTCTGCAGGTTCCCTGAGACTCCTGAAGATTCATCCTCACTCCATCTCATTCTAAGAGGCTCTCAGTGAAATCTGTGGGAAGCTGTGGGGAAGTTGCTCTTCCCTGATCTGGGACACCTTTTGTTTTTTAAGTGAGGCTCTAGTCTATAAAGAAAAATATTTATAAATCTAAACTCAAAAGAGCCTTCCTTTCTCCTTCTCTCGCTCCCTCTTTCCCTCCCTCCCACTTTCTCTTCTCCTCTCTTCCATGGAATACCGAGGAATACTCTCTTCTAGGCAAGGGGATAACAATGATGAACAAGACATAAAGTGATCCCTGCACTTATGATCTTACAGTCGAATCAAGAGCTAGACAAACACAAATCATCAAAAATAAATATCTGGTTGAAAGGTTTAAAATGTGCTATGCTGAAAAAGGATATTGTCCTACGAAACAGAATAATGAGAGAGATATTAAGTTATATCTGCAGACCAGGTGATGCATCTCTGAAAAAGCCACAATTAATTGGAAACAAGGAAGGACAAATAAGAGTTGTTATGGCAAAGCAGGGTCCTGTGGGACTTTCAGACAGAGGAAGCCACAAGCACAAAAGGCCCTTGGAGAGAATGTCGCAAGTTCTAGGAACCAAGCACTTGAAGTTAGTATGGCTAGAGAGTTGAGAGGGAAGACTGGAAAAGAATGGAATGCATCTCAGAAAGTTAGTATGCCTTCAATTATTCAGGCCTATGGTAAGGAGTCTGGATTTAATCCTAATTTAAGTGGAAAGCCACAGGCACTTTTAAGTCAGGGGATGGCATAGTCAGAAATACA
>RJWJ010016399.1:0-34530 GCA_004363605.1 Indri indri
TCTGGATTTCATGTCTGGTTCTGGAACTTGAAGTTGGTAGAGAAGGCACTGAGAAAGAGAAGATGAATGTGCAGTGGTAGAAGTAAGGACAAGCTGTACCTGTAGGGATGAGCTGGAACCCATGAGGATAGATTGGAATCCATGTAGGGCTCTTATTTCCTTTAAGATTCCCAACCTTAATGAATGGGAGGAAGAAGCTGGCTAAATGTATACCTGGCTCAGGAGTCAAGAAAGTGGAAGGAAGAAAGATGACAGGAGCTAAAAAGAGCTGGAGGCACAAGTGACAAGACAGTATGCATCAACTTTCTGAGCCTAGTTTTTGCCTTTCAAATCCCGGACGTAATGACTCATGTAGTCAGCACTAACCCAGAGCTAGTCAATGAAGAGGATTCAGGGAAATGAAATTTCAGCTTCACTTAAATTGGCATAATACAAGTCCACACACCTTTTTTTCCTTTTATTCATAGGATTTGTAGTGATGGCTCATTTTTTATTCCTAATATTAGTAATTTTATCTCTATTCTTGATCATTTTTGCTAAGGATTTATCAGTATTATTAATCTTTTCAAAGAACCAGGTTTTTCCTTTAATTTTCTGTTTTCTGTTTCATTGATTTCTTCTCTTTTATTATTTTCTCCTTTATACTTTATTTTTCCAAAGTTAGAAACTTAGATTATTGATTTTAAGCCTTTCTTCTTTTTTAATGTAAATTATATTAAAGCTGTACATTTCTCTTTAAGCACTGCTTTGGCTTCATCCCAGAAATTTTGGTATATCATATTTTTCTACTATTAAGTTAGAAATATTTTCTAAATTTCCTTTTTCTTTTTTCTTTGGTCCTTGGGTTATTTAGAACTGTCTGGTTTAGTAGTCAAATATTGGAATTTTCTAGATACCTTTTTGTTGATTTCTAATTTAATTCCATTATAGTCAGGAATATATTCTGTAAGATGTCAATTTTTGAACACTTTTGAGATCTATTTTATGACTTGGCATATAGTACATCTTGGTGAATGTTCCAGTTGCAGTTGAATAGAATGTTTATTCTGTGCTTGTTATAATATTCTATAAATGTCAGATCAGGTTGGTGTGATAGTGTTGAAATCTTTAAGATTCTTGTGGACTTTTTAAGTCTAGTTTTTCTGTCAGTTACTGAAAGTGGTTTATATAAATCTTCAACCATGGCTGGGAACTTGTTTATGTCTCCCTTTAATTCTGTCAGTCTTTGCTTCATGTTTTGCTTCATGCATTTTGAAGTTCTGTTATTAAGTACATAAATAATTATTGTTATACCTTCTTGGTCCATCTGTTATTATGAAATACGTCTCTTTATCACCGATAATGTACTTTGGCATGATATCTACTTTGATGGATATTAATACAGCCTCACCATCTTTCTTTTGCTTGCTGTTTGCATGATATATCTGCTTTCCTTTGGTTTTCATCCTGTCTTTATATTTACAGTATAGTTCTTATAGACAGTATGTAGTTGGGGTTTGTTATTTATCCAGTCTATCTCTGCATTTTAATTGGAGCATTTAATCCATTTAAATTTAATGTTAATTATTGATGCAGCTGTGTTTAAGTCTGCCATATTGCTGTTTGTCCTATTTGTTTCTCTGTGCCTCCTTTCCTAATTTCTTTCTCCTTTATACTTTATTTTTCCAAAGTTAGAAACTTAGATTATTGATTTTAAGCCTTTCTTCTTTTTTAATGTAAATTATATTAAAACTGTAAATTTCTCTTTAAGCACTGCTTTGGCTTCATCCCAGAAATTTTGGTGTATCATATTTTTCTACTATTAAGTTAGAAATATTTTCTAAATTTCCTTTTTCTTAGGTTAATTGACTAATTTTTACTATCCATTTTAATGTCATTATAGGAATTTTAGTTATATCTAACTGTATTTATTTTAGTAATTGCTCTAGTGATTATAGTATGCATAGTTTTATTTAGTTATTTTTTATTCTTTAATCTTTTAAATTCTATACCTAAATTAAAAGTGATTTATGCACCACCATTACAATATTACAGGTTACTCTATTTATGTGTATATTTACCCTTACCAGAGAACTTTATATTTTCATTTGCTTTTGTGTTGCTGTCTAGCATCCTTTTGTTTCAACTTGAAGGACTCCCTTTAGCGGTTTTTATAAAGCAGATCTATTGGTGGTAAAGTCCCTTAGCTTTTGTTTATCTGGAAAGGTCTTTATTTCTTCTTCATTTTTGAAGGGCCATTTTTCCTGATAAAGTATTCTTAGTTGGCAGGCTTTTTCTTTCAGTACTTTGAATATATTATGCCACTCCTTTCTGGCCTGTAATGTTTCTACTGAGAAATTTGCTTATAATCTTATGAATACTCCTTTGTAGATGACAAATAGCTTTTCTCTTCCTGCTTTCAAGATTTCTCTTTGTCTTTGAATTTTGGCAACTTGACTATAATGTGTCTCAACTTGCCTGAACTTTGGGATCATCCTACTTGGAGTCCTTTTGAGCTTCTTGAATTCAGATGCCCTTTTCTTTCTCCTACAGTTATACCTCATTTTGTTACATTTCTCTTTATTGCACTTTGCCCATGATTTTTGTTAACAAATTGAAGGTTTGTGGCAACTCTGTGTCAAGCAGATCTATCAGCACAATTTTTCCAACAGCATGTGCTCACTTTGTGTTTCTGTGTCATATTTGGTAATTCTTGCAATATTTCTAATGTTTCATCATTATTATATCTGTTAAGGTGATCTGTGATCAGTGATCTTTGATGTTACTATTATAATTGTTCTGGGGTGCCGCAAACCATGCCCATATAAGATGGCAAACTTAATAAATGTGTATGCTCTCACTGTTCCACTGAATGGCCATTCCTCCCTCCCTCTCTTTCCTCAGGCTTCCCCATTCTCTGAGATGCAACAATATTGAAATTGAGTCAAATATTATTATAGTCTTACAATAGCTTCTAAGTGTTCAAGTGAACACATCTGTCATGTGAAATCAAAAGCTAGAAATAAATAAGCTTAATGAAGAAGGCATGGTGAAATTAGATGGGATGAAAGCTAGATCTTCTGTCTCAAACAGTTATCCATGTAGTGAATATGAAGGAAAAGTCTTGAAGGAAATTAAAAATGCTGCTCTAGTGAACACACGAATGATAAGAAAGCAAGGGAGAAAGTTTTAGTGTTCTGGATAGAAGATCAAACCAGCCACAACATTCCCTTAAGCCAAAGCCTAATCCAGAGGAAGGCCCTAACTCTTCAATTCAGTGAAGGCAGAGAGAGATGAAGAAGCTGCAGAAAATAGTTGGAAGCTAGCAGAGGTTGGTTCACAAGGTTTAAGGAAAGAAACCGTCTCCATCACATGAAAGTGCAAGGTGAAGCAGGCCGGGCGCGGTGGCTCACGCCTGTAATCCTACCACTCTGGGAGGCTGAGGCGGGAGGATTGCTTGAGGTCAGGATTTCGAGACCAGCCTGAGCAAGAGTGAGACCCTGTCTCTACTATAAATAGAAAGAAATTAGCCAAACAACTAAAAATAGAAAAAATTAGCCGGGCACGGTGGCACTTGCCTATAGTCTTAGCTACCGGGGAGGCTGAGATAGGAGGATCACTTGAGCCCAGGAGTTTGAGGTTGCTGTGAGCTAGGCTGACACCGTGGCACTCTAGCCCAGGCAAGAGAGTGAGACTCTGTCTCAAAAAAAAAAAAAAAAAAAAAGTCCAAGGTGAAGCAGCAAGTGCTGGTGGAGAAGCTGTAGCAAGTTGTCCAGAAGATCTAGCTAAAATCATTGATGAAGGTGACTACACTAAACAACAGATTTTCAGTGTAGACAAAACAGCCTTCTATTGGAAAAAGTACCATCTTAGACTGTCATAGTTAGAGAGGAGAAATCAGTGCTTGGCTTTAAAGCTTCAAGGGACAGGCTGACTCCCTTGTTGGAGCTAATACAGCTGGTGACTTGAAGTTGAAGCCAGTGCTCATTGACCATTCTGAAAATTCCAGGGCCCTTAAGAATTATTGCTAAATGCTGTGTCTGTGCTCTTTAAATGGAACAACAAAGCCCGGATGACAGCACATCTGTCTATAGCACAGTTTACTTAATATCTTAAGCCCACCATTGTGATCTACTGCTTAGAAAAAAAGATTCCTTTCAAAATGTTACTGGTCGTTGACAGTGCACCTGGTCACCCAAGAGCTCTGATGGGGATGTACAGGGAGATTAATGCTGTTTTCATGCCTGCTAACACAACATCTATTCTGCAGCCTGATCAAGGAGGAGTCATTTCGACTTTCAGGTCTTATTATTTAAGAAATACATTTTGTACGACTATACCTGCCACAGATAGTGATTCCTCTGATAGACCTGAACAAAGTAAATTGAAAACCTTCTAGAAAGGAGTCAGCATTCTAGACAACATTAAGAATATTTTTGATTCGTGGGAGTATGTTACAACATCAACATTAACAGGAATTTGGAAGTTCATTCCAACCCTCATGGATGACTTTGAGGGGTTCGATACTTCAGTGGAGGAGTAACTGCAGATATGGTAGAAATAGCAAGAGCACTAGAATCATTATAGACGTGGAGCCTGTAGATGTGACTGAATTCCTGCCATCTCGTGATAAAACTTGAATGGCTCAGGAGTTGCTTCTTAAGAATGAATAAAGAAAGTAGTTTCTTGAGATGGAATCTACTCCTGGTGAAGAGATACTGTGAACATTGTTGAAATGACAACAAAGGATATAGAATATTTTATAAACTTAGTTGATACAACAGCCTCAAGGGATGAGAGGATTGACTCCAATTTTGAAAAAAGTTCTATCGTGGGTAAAATGCTATCAGATAGCATCGCATGCTACAGAGAAATCTTTCATGAAAGGAAGAGTCAGCGGATGCAGCCAACTTCACTTTTACTTATTTTAAGAATCTGACACAGCCTTTCCATGCTTCAGCAATCACTACCCTAATTAGTTAGCAGCCATCAGTGTTGAGGCATGACACTCCACCGGCAAAAAGATTAAGACTCACTGAAGTCTCAGATGATCATTAGGATATTCAGCAAGAAAGTATTTTTTTTAAATTAAGGTATCACTACTGGTTTTTTTTAGATGTAATGCTATTGCACACTTAATAGACTACAGTATAGTGTAAACATAACTTTTATGTGCACTGGGAAACTTAAAATCTGTGTCACTCGCTTTTTTGTGGTATCTGCTTTATTGTGGTGGTTGTGTACTCGAACCTGCAGTGTCTCCGAGGTGTGCCTGTATTTGGGAAGTGTTGGCCATTATTTTTTCAAATAAGCTCTCTGTCCCTTTTTCACTCTATTTCTTTACAGAACTTCCATTACATGCATATTGGTCCATTTTATAGCATCTCATAAATTTCTCAGGCTTTTTTCATTTTTTTTTTTATTTCTTTGACTTAATTTCACATGACCTGTCTTCGAGTTTGCTGATTCTTATGCTTGATCAAGTCTTCTGTGGAAACCTTTAGTGAATTGTTCAGTGTAGTTATTATATTCTTTAGCTCCAGAATTTCTCTTTGGTTCTTTTTTAATGCTTGTTTCTGTTTGTTGAATTCTCTTTCCATTCATGCATCGTTTGACTTCATTTAGGTTTTTTTCTGTGTTCTTATATAACACTGAGGTTCTTCGATGATTATTTTGAATTGTCAGATAATTCACAGATCTTTGTTTTTTTAGTTTGATTCCTAGAGATTAATTTTTTCCTTTGATTGGGCCATGTTTCTCTGTTTCTTCACATGCCTTGTTATTTTTTGCTGTGATTTGTGCATTTGAAAGAACAGCTACCTGTTTCAGTCTTTATGGACTGGATTTGTACAGGGGAAGACCTTCACTAGTCATTCCAGCAAGAGAGTCTGGAGGCCTCTCCAACCTTTTATGTAGATGCCTCCTCTCTGGGGCTTGTATATGTAATTTCCCAATTAGAGAGGTTTGCTGATTTCTCTTTCAGGAGTTTGTAGGCTGTTGCTCCCTCTGGTGTCTGTCTATGGTACTACTGGATCGCTGGTGCTGCAACGACGGCTTAAGTTTCTTTTGTTCTTTGTGGCCCCCAGGCCTCTAAGGTATGCCAGTTCCATCAGTGCTGTAAGTCTGGTGAGGCAGAAATCAGTCCCTTGGACAGTCTTCTGAAAAGCCAGAATGTTAGACACATTTTCCACTCTTGCTTTCTTTCCCAAGTGAGAAGCCACAAGCTGGATACATTCTCCCAGTCATATGGAGCTGTGCCAGCTTTCGTCTGTGGTATTATAAGTTGCTTGTGCTACAACAAGCTGCTGAGCTCTCCTTTGTGTGCCTGCACCAAGTCTGGCAAGACAGGAAGTAGTCCCTTGGGCAGCCCTCTGAAAAGCTGGAATGTTGGATGTACCTTCCACTTTTTCTTTCAATCCCAAGGGAGAAGCTATGAGTTGGGCTTTTCCTCCCAATTGCACGGAGCTGTGCTGGCTTGGGGAATGGGCTGACTTGGTTGAAATGAAATGGCTTTTCTTACCCATTGCAGTGCAGTTCTAGGCTTTGAACTTGCCTGTGGTGCTGTGACTTCCTAACTGGTTTCCAGGATTCTCAGAAAGGCTTTTCGAAATGCATATTGTTGTTAAGTCATTGTCTCTATGGGGGGACTTCTAGAGGAATTCTGGAGCTTCCTATTCTACTACTTTGCTGATGTCATTCTTGGCTGCTGTTGTTTTTTGATATGAGGTCAGCTACCATTTGTATTATTGTTTCCTTGTGTTTATTGTGTCTTTTCCCCCACTGGCTGCTCTTTTGGTTTTTTTTAAATTAACTTTATTGAGGAATAATTTATATACAATAAACTTTATCCATTTAAAATTTGGTGAGTTTAACAATTGTATGCAGCCATAAAAACCACACCACAATCAAGATGGAGAGCATATCGTTTATCCTCAAAAGATTTCTTGTGCCCCTTTGTAATCCGTCTTTCCCTCTTCTCTCCATCTCTCTTCCCTCAGGCAACCACTGATCTGATTTTTGTCAGTATAGATTATTTTGAGTTTCATATCAGTAGTCACACAGTATATACTATTTTGTGACTGTCTTCTTTCACTCAGCATGATGATTTTGAATTGCATCCATATTGTTTGTTATTTTGTATTGGTGAGTAATGTTTTATTATGTGGACATACCACAGATTGTTTCTCTATTCTCTTACTTATGAGTGTTTGGATTGTTTCTAGTTTGGGTTATTGTGAATAAAGCTGCTGTAATGTTCAAGTGTTTGTGTGGACAAAAGTTTTCATTTCTCTTGGATAAATACATAGGTATTTCACATATAGATGTGAAATGACTGGGACATGTGATAGTGATAATATGTAACTATAGAAAATAAGTTGACATTTTCTTGAGTGGTTGTCTTTTATTGTTGTTTTTAAGATAATTTATCTTTCTGTTTTAGTGGTTTGACTATGATGTACCTCTGTAGGGTTTTCCTTTTGTTTATCCTGCATTTACGTTGGACCATTGGGACCCTGTTAAATTTTTTTCAATCTTTTTTCTTTCTACTTTTCAGAATGGATAATTTCTATTCATCTATCTTCATTTTCACTGACCCTTTCTTCTGCAATCTCTTGTCTGCTTTTAAACCTATCCAGTGAATTTTTCATTTCAGATATTAGATTTTGCAAATCTAACATTTCCATTTGGTTATTATTATTTTTTCCATTTGTTTATTTTTTATAGTTTACTTTGGTGGGATTCCTCATTGGCTCATTCATGTTTGTCTCTCTTTTCCTTTAATTCTTTGATATTCTTCCCATCAGAAGGTGGGGCTTAATTCCCCTCCCCTCACATATGGATTGAAGGACTTAGTGATTTGCTTCTAAGAAATACAATATGGCAGAAGTGATGCTAAATGATTTCTGAGACTAGATCCTAAAAAGGATAATATTTGCGTGGCTCTCTCACTTGGATCATTTGCTTTTGGGGAAGCCAGTTGCTATACCACGAGGACACTCAAACAGCCTGTGAATAAGCCCACATGGAAGGAACTGAAGTCTTCCACCAGCAGCCAGCACCATTTGCCAGTCGTTGAGTGAGCTGCCTTTGCATGACTGGAATCCTGACCCATGTGTTGACGACAGCTTCATGAGAGACCCTGTGTTAGTCAGGGTTCTACAGAGGAAAGAGAACCAATACGGTGTGTATATATGCAGAGAAAGAGATTACTTTTAGGGAATTGGCTCACACAATTTATGGGCATTACAAGCCCAGAATCTGCACAGTGAACTGGCAGGTAGATACCCAGGAAGAGCTGATGTTGCAGTTGAAGTCTGAAAGCTATCTGCTGGCAGAATTCCCTCTTCCTAGAGGGAGGTTAGTCTTTTGTTTTATTCAGCTGATTAGATGATACCCACCCATGTTATGGAGGGTAATCTGCTTTACTCAAAGTCTGCCAAACTAAGTGTTAGTCTCATACAAAAACTTCCTCACAGAAACAGCCAGAATAATGTTTGACAATATGTTTGGGCACCATAGTTCAGCCAAGCCATCATAATAAATTAACCATCACAGACCCTAAGCTAGAACTTCCTAGCTAAGCTGCTCTTAAATTCTTGGTGCACAGAAACTGTGAGGATAATTTGTTGTTCTAAGCCTTGAAGTTTTAGTATAATTGGTTCAGAAATAGATAATTGGTATACTGCTTTATAGATTTGTCAGCTAATTCCAGCATTTGATTCATCTGTTTCTATTGGCTGCTTTTGAATTTTCTTGATTATGGGCCACATTTTTCTGTTTCACATGTCCAGTAATTTTTATTGTATGCTCTACATTGTGGGGAGTCTGAGGTAATGTTCCTTTCCTTTAAAAGGGTGTTCTGGCAGGCATTCAGATTACTGGCAAAGTAAGAAAACTTCATATTCCTGTTGGCTAATACATGAAAGCAGTTGCCTCTTGTATTTTGTCTCATTTTATATGTTTACCATCAGAGGGCAAGTCTGGTACTAGTTATTTCATGGCCAGAAGGGGAAGCCTCACCTTTGAATTTTGAAACTTAATTTTTATAACACATTCCTTGGTTACTTTTGTGACTAGACCTCAAGGTTGTACAATATAATTAATTGATAGATTTTTAGCTCACATTTTCCATTTTATATTGTCTTTTCTAGGTGTTACTTTGTATTTTATTAATTTTAATCTCATTACTTAAAAAGAAAACTTTTCTTTTTCTTAAAATAGTGTTTAATTTACTGATTGAGCTCATACCATAATAAACTTATTTAAAGCTATAGCGGAAGTGATTAGATTTAGAACCCATAAACTGTCCTGGAGTATTACACCTCCCAGAAGAAGTAACTCTTTAGTGCCTGGCCCTCTATTACATCAGTCTCATGAAAATTTGAAATTTGAGTGATTTGTTCTCATTTCTGATTTTATAAATTTCTTCTTTCTCCTCTTTTTCCTTTTTCTCTTCAGCTTTGATTTCTGAACAAAATTTGTGTATGACATATAGTATATTTGAAAGTTTTAATTTTACTGACCATATTATAGTGATTATAAAGAAAAATTAATCCTGACAGGAGGGGGAATAAAATTTTTACTGCTCGAACTGGGAAATTATTCACAGTTTTGTTCTTTGAACTTTTAATTCACTATAGAAAGGGAGAAAAAAATATTAGAAAAATAGTTGAGTACAAGAAGTTCCTGAACTGCTGAGGAATGCTTAGGTATTGGGGGAGGGGCATACTTTATGTTACTATTAGGTCATTAAATATGAAAAGTCCGATTTCAAACCAAAAGTGTAGTTTATTATATCTCAAACAGGAAGCAGTAACTATCAACACAGTTTAGCTATCTTAATGGTAGCTTGTTTATGCCAGCAGCGAAGAAGCCTGGAGAGCAAGTGGCGATGAAATCACGAAAGGCATTTTCCACAGCTTGTTGAGAATTGATTATTTTTCTTTGCAAAAAGTGGTCCAAAGCCTGGAAGAAGTGGTGGTCAGTTGGTGCAAAGTCTGGTGAATACGGTGAATAACAGAGAGTTTCCAAGTCCACCTGCCATAGTTTGAACAGCATTATTTGTGTGACATGTGGTCGAGCATTGTCTTGCAAGAGGATTGGCCTGTCGCTATTGAACAGTCTCGGCTGCTTAATCACAAGCATCCTTATCATTTCATCCAGTTGGTTGCAGTAGACATCCGCTATAATCAATTGACCAGGTTTCATGAAGCTGTAGTGAATAATACCAGTGCTGGACCACCAAACAGATACCATTAGCTTTTTATGATGAATATTCGGTTTTGGACTGTGTTTCCAGGACTTTGTCTTTATCCAGCTATTGTGCTGAACACTTGCAATTGTCAAAAAGAATACGTTTTTCATCACATGTAATAATATGGTGTAGAAATGGTTCGCCTTTATGATGTGACAGCAAAGAAAGGCAGGCTTCAAGACAGTTTCCCTTCTGATGCTTGTTTCATTCATGTGGAACCCATCTATCCAAATTCTTTACCTTGCCAGTTTTTTTCAAATGGTTCAATATTGTTGGAATAGTAACGTCAAACCTTGCTGCTAATTCATGCATAAGTTGAGATGGATTCGCTTCCACTACAGGTTTCAGCTCATCATTATCCACCTTGGTCTCGGGTCGCCCACGTGGCTTATTTTCAAGATTGAAATCGCCAGGATGGAAATTCTCTACCATCAATGTCCTGTGCGTTCATTAGCCACTCCTTCCCAAACATTTTGCTGATATTTTGATCCATCTGCACAGCATTGGTACCACAACGGAACTCGAAAATAACATGAATTTTTGACTTATCCATGGTTTAACAAAAATTGCTCTAAAAAAAATTTGAAAGATAATCACAAACCAAACCGTGCATTTGAAAGACTGAGGATGTACCTTCACAATAAAAATAAATCAAGAAGTGTCAGCGAAATGTCAGAGATATCAACTGTCAAACTTAGTACTTAAGGAAATCAGACATTTCATACTTGATCATCTAATATAAAGGTAGGAACTCAGTTTCCTTTGGAAATGTAGAAGAAGAAAGTAAATTTGGCTGACTACAGGGCTTCCTTCTAAGCTTGTTTCCCCCTACGGAAAGTTTGTGTCTGTTATAGCTGATCACATCTGAGTGCTTCTCTTTGCTCATTATGCGCCTAAAGCTGTGTATGACCATGGAGAAACGCTTTCTCCTAAAGGGCTTCCGAAGCGAAATATTAACAGCAGTTGATCTCATGGAGACAGAGACTGATGGTTATCAGAGGCTAGGGAAGGGTAGCAAGAAGGAGGGATAAAATGGGGATGGTTAGTGGGTGCAAAAATATAGTTAGATAGAATGAACAATATTTGATAGCGCAACACAGTGACTATAATCAACAATAAGTGAGGGTATACTTTAAAATAACTGAAAGAGTGGAATTAGAATGTTCCTAACACAAAGAAATGATAAACGCCTGAGGGGATGGATACCCCAATCTCTCTGATTTGATTAATTCACGTTGTATACCTATATCACAACATCACATGTACCCTATAAAGATATGCAATTATTATGTGCCCATAATAATTAAAAAGAAAAAAGAAAAAATTTAAAAATGGCTTCCAAGCAAATAATTAGAACTCTGCTCTTTGTATTATAACTTTTTCTAAATTATGGCAGCAACCACCTGATAATCTAACGAACTCTTTCCTTCAGTCCCCTTCATTTAGTCATATCTTGCTTGTAGACTGACCTCCTGAACCTCCAGGACATTTCAGAGTCTTCTAGACTCTGAGTGATTCTAGCTTCCTATCACATCAGGGTCAGAGTCCTTTTATTTTTTAATTCTTCTTACTGCAAGTTCATACATTATGTGTCCTATCTGGGTCTGTTTTCATCTGTCAGTATTCTGTACGTTCCTACCTTTTTCTTCCATTTTGGTACACACATGCTTTTTCTGCTTCCATGTCGTTATCCATGGCATTCCCGTTTCCTGGGTTGTTCACTCTTCCCTTCTGTTTAAATTTTATTTACTTTTCGAAGCTGACATTAAAGCATACCTACTCCACGCAGTCTTTTCCCCTGGCCTGTCTCACTCATGTGGATGTCACTTCACTGGGTGTTTCCTCTGTGTCGGTGCCGTCCCAGATGCTTACGGATAGAAGGGGTCCTGGGTTTCCCTGTCTCGCCATAGTCCTGTGGGTTGAGTGGCGGTAGGGAGGCAGTGAACATTTGCTCAGTGCTGACTGTGGGCCAGCTTAAATCTGTTAACTCACACCCCTCACGATAGCCTTTATGAGGTAGGTTTTGTTTTTTATTTTACAGCTGAGGAAACCGAGGCACCCAGAGGTTAAGTATCCTACGCAGAACAGCAGAACAGACATGTGAGTGCAGGCAGTCTGGCCCCAGAGTACACACTCCGTCCCCGCGCTGGACTGCTCAGCGTGCTCAGGAAGAGTTGAATGAGAAGTGTATGAGTCTCTTAACTATGTTTATGTAAACTTAGAATGTGTATTAATTTTGTTATATAGTATCAGCATTTCTTTACACTATTATTAACAACACGTTAATCCCTCATTAAATCTTTTCACAAGATTATTAAATGTCATTAATTTAGTTTTAATAGAGTTGATAAATCTTACTTAGAATCTTCTAACAAATCACTGATATATCCAGTATTAGAAGTTAATTGCCCCCAAAATCATAGTTACTAGGGAAAAGGAGGATGCTTCCCCCTAAGCTCCAGTACCACAAGGTTCTCAATTAGGAACAGGTGTATGTTCCAAAGTTAATTTTAAGTTGGCTATCTGGAACTTCGTTTCTACGGGAGAATATATTAAACGTGGTGTTTGGGTCCTTAGGAATGGTATTCTAACATTGGGCCTGTAATAACACGTATGTGCTCATACTCCTTCGCTAACATTCATTCACCTGCTCTGTGTGGAGCACTGTGTAACAATGTTCTTGTGTTAAAATTGGCAGTTCTTCCTTGCTCATCGGGAGCATAACCAGCTTCTGTTGCAGTAAGCATAGGAGCTTCCTCCCCTCCCCTCTCTCTCCCCCACACCTCTTGCCATCCACCTGAGTAGATGACTTCTTTAGCCTCTAAACCACTTGTTTACCAGGCATACTCCCTGTGAGCTGCATGGTGGGCCTGTTGGCTGGGGTCAAGGTTAGGGAGCTCCCAAGATTAAGGATTTCTGGTGGTACAGATTTTCTAGTCACATCCTTTTTTCTGGCAATCGCAAATAATGCCTGCTTGCTTCTCCTTCCACTCCTCTCGAATTGCTTTGCTTTGTCTCACTTTGGCTGTGTGTGTGTTTGCATGTGAAATATAACTCAGACACAGAAACATTTATTTAAACGTTCAGTTTATCCAGTAGTTGGCAAAGCAGACAGGCCTGTAACCACTGCTAGGACGAGAAGTGGAGCACCATCAGAACCCAGCAGCTCCCTTCCCGCCCTCTGCTGGTAATCGCTGTTTTTCCTCCTGTGGAAGTAGTTTATTGCTTTTCCTTATAATTTGATCACCGAATAATGCATCCCCAAGCAAACAGTTGTACCTCCTTTTAAACTTGACATAAATGAAGCCACACTAATTGTGTTCGTTTGTATCTTGCTGCTTTTCCTCGGTATATTTTTAGGATTCATCCATGTTGCCACATATAGATGCATTTCATTTTTGTTGCTGTGTGGTATTCCATTGCATACCACACAGTGTTTGCTAGGGCTGCCATAAACAAATACCAAAGACTGGGTGGCTTAAACAACAGAAATTAATTTTCTCACAGTTCTGGAGTCTAGAAGCTGAAGATCAAGGTGTGAGTAGGGTTGGTTTCATTGTGGGGACTCTCGCCTTGGCTTGTAGATGGCCATTTGTTCCAGTGTTTTCATGTGGCCTTCCCCTTAAGTGTGCATGTGTCCTGATCTGTTCTTATAAGGACACCAGTCATATTGATTAAAGCCCACTCATATGACCTCATTTTGCCTTAATTACCTCTTTAAAGACCCCGTCTCTAAATATGGTTATATTCTGAGGTACTGGGGACTAGAACTTTAACGTAAGAATTTTGGAAGGCATGATTCAACCCATAGCATCCATTATATGATTATACCACAATTTATCCATCATATTATTTGATGGACATTTTGATTCTTTCCCGTTTTAGGCTATGATGAACAATGCTACTGTGAACATTCTTATATGTGCATAAGGTGAAAATGCCTGAGTTTCTTTAGGCCAGGGATGGAGCATTCCATCCTAGGAGTGAATTGCTAGGTCATATTGCATAGCTGCAACATTAATAGGTAAATCAAATATGTTTTGCAAAGTGGTTGTTCCAATTTACACTCCTACTAGTCTATGACAGTTCCTGGTGTTTCACCTTTTTGCAACACCTGGTATTGCCAGACTTTTAAATTTATACCCGTCTACTGGTATGCAGCGCTATCTCATTGTGCCTTAAGTTATATTTCCTTTGTTATTAAAGAGTTTAAAAATCTTTATTGTCCATTTGGACTTTGTGATATAGCTGATCAGGTCTTCTGCCTGTTTTCTATTGGGTAGTCTGACTTTTTCCTACTGATTTACAGGAATTCTTTAAATACTTCGGATATTAGTCTTTTGTTACTTATACGTTATAACTATCTTCTCAAACTCTGTAGCTTGTCTGTTTTCACTGTATTTACAGTGTCTTTTGATGAATAGAAGGTCCTAAGTTTAATGTGGTTGGATTATCAGTCTTTTCCTTTGTAGTTGATTTTTTGAATATGTATCTTGAGAATACTTCCATAGGGTCGTTAAGACATTTTCCTATATTATTTTCTAAAATGCTTACAATTTTGCATTTTAGGTTTAGATGTAATATATCAGACACTTATTTTTGTGAATAGTGTGATGTAGGACCTGATTTCATTTTTTTCCCTGTGGATCATCAGTCGTTCTGGTACCATTAGTGGAAAAGACACTCCTTTCCCTCATTGCCTGAACCACCTCTGTCATAAATCAAGTGTCCATGGTTTATGCTTTCATCTGCTTCTAGGTACCTTATAATGTGTCATTGATCTATTTGTCTGTCTCCACAAGTGTGATTTGAATCCTATTACTTCGTAGTAAGTCTTAAGATCTGATAGAGCAATTCCTCCAACCTTGCTGTTGCTCTTCCAGAGTGTCTTTGTGGTTCTTCATTCTTTTCATTTCTGTAAACATTTCAGTATGTTCCTGTCAGGTTCCACAGACAGACCTGTTAGGAGGATCTTAATTGGAATGCTTTGGCTCTATAAGATCAGTTGGGGGAGAATTGTCAATGTCAAGAAAGACAAAACAAAGTAAACAAGAAATAAACAGTGGGGAACTATTTTAGTTGAGAGAAGGCTAATGAGGCTTGGTAACTAAATGCAATATGTGATGGTTTATAAAAGTTATAAAGGCCCATTGCAAATGGGGAAATTTTACTTTGAATTGTTTATTGGATGATTTTACTAATGTAAGTGTTAAATGTCCTGATAAGGATGATAAATGTATGTATACCTTCGTTCTTAGGAGATACATGCTGGAGAATTTAAGGTGAAGTATTGTGTTGCCTACAGCTAGCTCTCAATTCAAAAAGGGGGAGGGGAGAGGAGGAGGCAGCTAGAGTGATAATGGCAAAATGTTAACAGTTGGCAAACTTGATGAAAGGTAAATGGGTCTTCATTGATTTGCAGCCCCACCAACAGATTTAAAAATTTTCAAAATAAAAGCTGAAGAAAATTAAATTTCATTTTGTGTCTCAGAAAATAGTACAGAGCCAGATAAACCAGTAATGAGTTATCTTAGTGTGCTATGTTAAGCAGATTTGAACTAAAAACAATAGTGAAACAGCAGGTATAATTGATTATTTAAAAAATTTGACAGTTTGAACTTTACTGAAAACACATTTAAGTCACACTGGCACAGCAAATGTCTGTGGGCTGGCTCTTTAAGTCAAAAATACATTAGTGAGGCTTTTGAGTTTTTTTTTTTCTTTTTTGCCAATTTCTGATTTCCAGGAAAATTTTTTTAAACTGCTGATGAGAGTTATGGAAATCTCCTGTATCGTACTAAAAAGTGAGCAAAGTAGTTCATACATAGGAGTTATACTTGATCCAGTCTAGTTTCCTTTTGTTCTTGTTGATGTCGAGACAGAGTCTTGCTCTGTCGCCCTGGGTAGAGTGCAGTGGCATCATCATAGCTCACTGCAGCCTCCAACTCCTAGGCTCAAGTGATCCTCCTCCCTGGGCCTCCCAGAGTGCTAGGATTACAGGCATGAGTCCCCGCACCTGGCCAGGAGTTATACTTTCAATGCAGTTTAGTTTTGTAAAACTAGGCTAAATATTTTTTACTAGAAGCATTTCTAGTGCTTGAATACTAATGTTTGTATTTCTCATATTCCTTTGTTTTCACAGCACATATCCTCACAGTCTATAATGAAATTTCTGAGTTTTGTTTTAATTTGTAGTTATTGCAGCGAAAACATATAGAACGTTAACTGATTCTGTGAGTCATGCAATGAATTGGTAATACTAGTGGACTCACAGTTACGGACTCTTCTTTGCATTGGCCTCTTTCTTTTCTTGAATGTTAATAAATGATTTCTCAGACAAATGATTTGTAAAGTAAAACATCTAACACAACAAAAAATCTTCCAACAGCAAAAGGAAGAGCTGAGCTTCTGAAGATCAGTCTTCGTGAGGTTGAAATAGATCCTGATATCCAACTAGAAGATATAGCAGAGAAGATTGAGGGCTATTCTGGTGCTGACATAACTAATGTTTGCAGGTATTTTTTTTTAATGATCCGTGATCTTAGACATTAGTTATAGATTTGACAGGAGGACCAATCTTAATATAATTAGCCCTTGACATGAAAGCAGCTACCTAGTTCTTTGAAATGGTTTCCCATTTGTCTTGATTTTTTTCTGTTTGACTTCATTGGTCATTGTCAGATGAATAATTATGTAACAATATATACACTGATGTTTTTGATCTTTTGATTTTTAAGAAATTGTTGTGTCTAACTTGGTAATGATTTTGACAACCTAAGGTTAATTTAACTCTATGTTAGAGCCTAACTGCATCAACATAAAGTATAATAATATCATTTAGTTTTGGTTGGCATTATATGACCACATGCAGATGAACAAAGCTGATCAGTTTAAGCTGTGGAAGATATATACACAAGCACATGCACACACACGTTTTTAAATTTCTCTTTCAATTTAGCGACATTTTTAGATAATTCATATTACTCAGTGAAGAGGACTTTTTTGTTTAGATCTTATTTTTATTTTTCTAAGATTGACTTTAGTAGTGTTTCTTTAAAGCCATAACATCTTTCTCTTACCTTTTCTGCTAGTATTTTTTCTCTGTGCATCTAAGTTTAGTGGCACACAATAAGCTCACAATAGTTTCTACTATCACTATAGTAAAATATCTAAAAATTTGAAATTTTGGTTGCTTTGGCCTTCTTAATAGCTTTTTTTGTGATCACAAATCATCCATTTCTTCCAGACCCTCATATTTATTTACAGTTGGTCAAATAGAGCTGAAAATGGGATCAGGGGAAGCCAGGGTTTATGCTTTTAGTTGCCCACACATATTCCATGTAGGGAATTTCATGTGCTCTATGTATGTCCCCATATTCATGTTCCAGAGAAAGAGGTTCCTGGCTTTACCGCTCTAATTAGGCTGTAGACAGACCAGTCTGCGGTTTGAATTATCTTAACAATAGCCATATACTCATTTCCAAATGTACAATTCAGTGTTTCAAAGTTCAGCTTCAGTTTCCTAAACTTCTTGGTTTGTCCTTGAGGAGTAGATGAGAAAGAAAATTCAGTGCTACCTGAACTCAACCTAGACTTTTAGGGTTCATTAACTGTACATTTCATGTTTTAAGTTCTTTGATTCCTGTTTTAACTTCTCCTCAACTCTCAGGATGGAAAATTCTAAGCAGTATCATGAAAACACGTAAAATGATCTTGTGAGTGTTTCCCCATAAGTTTGTTACAATTGAAAGTGTTTGAAACTATACTATTGACTGATTTTGGTATATTTTTAGGGATGCGTCTTTAATGGCAATGAGACGACGTATCAATGGCTTAAGTCCAGAAGAGATCCGTGCACTTTCTAAAGAGGAACTTCAGATGCCTGTTACCAAAGGAGACTTTGAATTGGCTCTAAAGAAAATTGCTAAGTCTGTCTCTGCTGCAGACTTGGAGAAGTATGAAAAATGGATGGTTGAATTTGGATCTGCTTGAATTTCTGTCAGCTCTTTCATTTCTGGTATTATTGTTTATAAAATGTGAAGAAATTCCTTCAATTTTTTTTTAAAACAGTTTTGGAATTTTTCATTGGAGAGATTTCCACTTAAAGGAAAAAAAATCTAAAACCACAAAGAATACTAAATGTAGTTGAGAAATAAGAAAAGCTACATAGAGAGCCCGATCATCCTGTCCCCCAGCTTTGTGCTGGTATTCCACATACTCACGCACTCATTTTTGCACCCCCAAGCAGTCTGTCAGAGAGGACGAAAAAAGTAAGCAGTGTGCTATTTTAGGAACTTGTTTACAAGAGATTTAGAAGGACCTCTATTTCTCAGGTGTATTTGTCAGTTTGGTTTTTTTTTTTCAGTTCTTTGTCAGCTTGAGGGACCTACCTATATATGTTGGCTTTTAACATCAAAACTGTGTTTTGTGTCAAATTCATGATTTGTTGTTAAGAGAAGAATGATAGTATATTTTGGAGGAAATGAATTTGCTAGTTAAACCTTTAGAATTCAATTATTACTTACTGTTAGAATCTACCGTAATGGTTAGAATTTTTACTCCTCCCTCCCCCTACCATTTCTTCTATTAGCTGTTTAATCATTTCTTGAGCTTTTATTGAGGAATATCCTCATGCTCTGTAGTTTTTGAATCATTTTGCCAGGTTGTTTCTCTGGTCTTTGGTATTTTTTGCTGGTGCTTCTTGTATTTCGTATTAGAAAGGTAGGAAGACTATTATGATTGCGTTAGATTCACTTCTTTCTTCTGGACTTAAGTTTGTTTTCACTTTTCTTTCAGTATGTCCAAACAGATACAGCCATTATTTTTCTCAGCTCCAACATGGTTTGATTTTTGTGGAATTTGACTTTAGTGTTTGAGGTACATACTTTGGCATTCTGAACAAGTCCACTCTCTTGCGGCTAATGCAAAACAAACAAAATCTTTATAGTTTTCCAGACAGCTTGTTTAACAAAACAGCGTTGAAAGTAATGAATGATGTTCATTCAGAAATTTTAAATTCTTCCTTGTCTATGTTGAGAACTTGCACAGTAAGATTAGGATAGAAATCTGGCAGGCTTACTCAGTACAACAGGTATTAGACAATACAGAGAAGCCACAAAAAGTAAATGGCATATATCTAATCATAAATGAAGTATCCTAGTGTTGGTGTTTATAATTACATTTGTCCTGTTTTGATTATTAGGCAATCTATGTTGTAATGGTTAAGCTTTTTAAAATTTATATTCGATGTTATCCTGAATTCTGAATTTTGGATAGCACCTACTGGTTTAAAACTAAAAATAACATAACATTTTAGGCATTAAAAAAAAAACCTCTTAGCATCTTGCTTAAGAAATTTTATTATTTTTTCCCTACTAAGAACTACAGATGCCTTATGTTCTTTTTAGATAAGTCTGACTCTATTTAAACTTCGCTATTCATCTGATGCTATAAATTGCCCTCTTTCCTGAGACACAGGTTATAAGACTTGAAATCATAAGGCATCGTGATTTTATTGTAATTGAATTAAGTCATCTTAAATATTGAAGTGAAAGGTTTTCTTTTATTTATGAATTTTTAAAATAAATCAATAAATAAACCCACTAAGATTATCTTGCAAACTATTGCCATCCAGTAATGTATTTTTTTTCCCTGAAGTCTTAGGGACAATTGCTAAAACATTGGTTTGTGATTGTTAAAACTTGTTTTTAATACTTTAATTGATTGTTAGACCTTTTCTGGGTTTTGTGTTATTTATCTTGGCATGCATTTAATTTTTTTCTAAATTCTTTTTGAATAATGACATGGTAATTGTGATTTTTTGATTGCCAGTTTGGCAGTATTTGGAAACTGAAACTTCCTAGAAGCTTACCTTTACTATGTTCAGTGAGTCAGGTCTGTTTTTTTATTTCCCTGTTTCCTCATTTTGCTCTATCAGTGGATGGTAAATGCTTTGTATATCCTTAACACATTGACTGCCACACTAGAAAAAACTTTTTTTTTCCTTGGGGCCACAGTGTTTTATTATGAAAACAGAATAAAAACTTTGAAAACAAAATGATCCTTTCTAGTTTAATGAAAAATTTGTTATTTTTTATTGTTTTCTGTGCATGAGTTACATGCAACCCGAAAAATAGTTCTCCCGGCTCCTAAGGTGAAGAGACGTGTGAGTTATGTATGCCTCATGAGGCCCCGAGCTCAAAACTAGCATGAGTTAAACACAACTCACATGGCAGTTAATGTGTTAAACCCCTTAAGGATCTCAAAGAGATCCCTTAGGTGTATGTAATCCAGCATATAATGTATATTGTATATACATTGTCTTTATTGCAAAAGACAGTGTGTTGCCTTACCCAGAATGAGATAGAATTGTTTTTCCTTGTTTTGTTTTCCTATGTTGTGTTATCAAAGTAGAAATATTTGGTTCCTTTAATCCTTTAAAAACATGAGAATTTCGAGTTCTGAAGCATGATCATTTTAGGACTAAGTTATATATATTTAATAATTCTGCTTTGCAGATATTTGATCAGGTAGTCCCGTCATTCAGCAGACACATTAGTTGCTTACTGTGTGCGAGACACAATGAGTGGAAGCTTTGTGGCTTTGAAAGCTGGACCAGGCAGTGCAGTCTCAACTTATCACTTTCTCTAATGACTGCCTCTGTGTAGCTTTGGCTTCTACTACTGAAACTAGTTTAGGTCATAGATGGAGAGTGCAATAATCTGTGTGTGCTTTGGAAAGATAATATATAAAAGTTTTTTTCTCTCCTTTTTGCTCCTTAAATCTGTTTTAAAATTAGAACTGATATCCATTTGTTTAAACAACATATAACCATTATAGATCTATTTTAACAAACCAGTTCTTACCATTTTCTAAGCTACGTTTATTATAAACATGTACACATGTAATTATGGTAAATATATACACATGTTATATGTTTGCTGTAAAGATTTTGCTTTCATAATTCCTTTTTTTAAGGAAATTAATATTGGTGAAATGTACCAGACAAACCACTCTTTAATGGAGGCTGCAGCTTTCTAATTAGCCAAGTAGAAAATAGACAGTGGCATCACAGACCGTATCTTCTGGTCTATAGCAGTGTAGTCATTCCAGAATGACCAAAACATACATTAGGCTTTGACTGCTACCTCCCAAAATACCAAGCCATCTTGGAAGGGAAACATGGTGTGGTCTAGCTGTATAGCTAGGGGCTTTATTTGAGCTACTGAGGTTGCAGTTTTTGTGATATGATATTTGACTCTCAAAAATTGGGATGAAATCACTAATTACTCAAAAAGTAAGCACGCAGGTATCTGGTGAATCTATGAACAGGCATATAGGTCTATCAGGGAAAAATATATATTAATATATACAGCCCAAATTTACAATATAATTGATACTCTTTCACTTTGCTATGCATAGCTTGACTCTTTTGAACATGAAATTATTGAAACTTTTTATTTTTGGATAGCCTGAGTTCATTTGAATTCCTTCCTTGGAAGTAAGTTTCTATATATACACTGCTGAATCTGTGATGAGAATCATAAAACAGTAACCAGTTGACATGGTTATATTTTACATGTTTTACTTTCCCTGTACCCTAACTTGAGATAAAATGAAGGGCCTAGGCAGGTATTGCATGTGGTGTGGTGGACTTCTGTTCCTTCATTATTGTCTTTGTTATTGTCTTTCTTTGCATAACAGTAGATTCCCACTCTTCCTTTTATCTTATTAATGATGAATCACCTTAGAATATATTCTGTATAATAGGCATAAAAAGTTAAGGGTGTGTTCTGGCCTTTTCGAAGAAAAGGACACCTAAACTTGTATGAGGTAAAAATCATAGCTATTCTCTTTTTCGTATCTTTTTTTCCTTAACTGTTTTGATTGTATATTTTTAACATACTACTTAATTTGTGGTGCACATAATATTTATGTGAATCTAAGACTGTGTCACAATAGAAAAAGTAGAAATTATAGGTGGAGGACATGTTAGGGGGATAAAAATATCTAAACCTCAAATGTTTTACTCTCATTTTCACTATTTTTGCAGAAAAAGCAAAAAACTCTTGTAATTACTATAAGTTTACTTATTTATACTTTTAAATTAGGCTTTCATACTTATTTATTTAATTTTTTTGACATTTGTTTTAAATACTTGTTTCTTAATTTGAGTGGAAACTGTATGAGTATTTGAAAAAATCAAATCCTTAAGTTAATAGATGTGTTCTTAAACATTCTCTTTGTTAACAGTAATTCTTTGAATTTTTATTAGGTTTTTTTTGGCTTTGGACAGCACTTTAGCTTTAATAATATTTCTAAATTTCCACTGACTTATTAATAAAAACAGGAAAAATATTAAGGTAATGACATAAAATTTTTTTTATTTTACCTTTCTCATTTCTTGAGAAAATAAATAAAAATTAAACCTGAATATTGCTTTATCACCAGCAGTGTGTAGGTTTTTGACCATTTGGAAATTTGGCCCAATGAATAGGAAATTAATGTAGAGAAGTTTCCCTCTCACAAAAGGGCTCCCATTTGTTTTATGTTCAAAACTCTGAAATGCACTTTTACTTTACAGTCTCTGAAATGACTCACTTGCCCTTTGGAAAACCTGAATCTTTGCACATGTTATTCCCAGAGTCTACCTCAGTTAACCAGGCTTAGTTTTAGGCAAGAATGAATTTAATTAAATTCAGTTCATCATCTACACCGATTTGTTTCTTTAAGCATTTCCTTCCTTTCTGTTCTTTCTCTGTTCCCATTTACTTTTTTTTTTTAACCTTGACTTTTTTATTTAAATTATTTTGTCTTCTTCTTCTGGCAAAGACTTATATTCCAAAGTAAGCCTCTCTGAAATGTCTAAATTCCTTTTCCCCTTTGTTGTGGCCAGCTTCATTATTTGAGTATATTTCTTCTAAGCAATAGCTTCAAACACACTCACATCCTACTGTTTTCTCATAGCTTCATAAATACAAACTAATGTGGCAATATTAAAATTTTTGGAGTCTAACTGTTCCTGTGTTCATTCTCTAAGGACCCAAGTACTCCATGAAAACACACAAAACCGGACAAATACGTCCATCCATATGGTGGTACGGCAGCAGGGAGTCACCTTCAGTTAACATTGTTGTAGATCCAGTATTGGGGGATCGCTGCATGTTACAATGGCTTGTAAATGGATTGTTAAGATTTCTTGTTTCAGTGTTTTGTCTCACAGTATTTGAACCTAATTTTTAAAAACAAGATGTTTCTAAATTGTATTTATTAAATATGTTTTTCCTTACAGTTTGTGCTGCTACTTTGCTAATCTCATGAGTTCAATTGTGTTTGTGTGTAGGTTGTAACTTGGTAATAAATTTCTAGAGTGTTGGTTGTCAGTGTTTTCTTTGTGGTTCATTTTGATCTACAGTCACAGGTCCGCTTATTGCCACCAGTGGGAGCAACAAACCTCTTACTGGTAAGGAATGGCTTTTCCCAGAATTTTGTTCTCATAAAATCACATATTGTAAACCTGACATTTTGTGTTTGCTGTGCATTATACCAAGGTAGAATGTGAGGTTGATGCAGGGAAGATGTTTGTGTTTTCAATTCTAACTGGTTTAATAAATAAATACTCTTGTCTTATTTGTGTAGCACCATTGAAAATTGATGTTCCATTTGGTGAGACTCAGATGACGGAGTCTTATGACCCCCTTCAAACAGTTTTTTAGTTACTAGGCTTTATTTTTTAGAGCAGTTTCAGGTTTACAGAAAAATCGAGCAGCGAGTATGGAGCTCCTATAAATTCTGCCTCCTTACCCCGCAGTTTCTCGTTTTATTGACATCTTACATTAGTGTGGTACATTTGTTAACAATTGGTGAAATGATATTGATCTGCTATTATTACTGAAGTCCATAGTTTACATTAGGGTTCACTTTGTGTTGTACAGTTTGCGGGTTTTGACAAAAGCATAATGCCGTGAATCCATCTTTACAGTATCATACAGGATAATTTCACTGCTCTGAAAAATCCCTCGTGCTCCACCTGTTCATCTTTCCCTCTTCTCCCAACCCCTGGCAACCACTGATCTTTTTATTGTCTCTATAGTTTTGTCTTTCACAGAATGTCATGTAGTTGGAATTGTGGAATGCAGCCTCTTTAGACAGGCTTCTTTCACTTAGCAATGTGCATTTAGTGGTTCCTCCGTGTCTTTCTGTGGCATGATAGCTCATTTCATTTGAGCACTGAATAATATTCCATTGTGTCCATGTACCACAGTGTATTTAATCATTTATTGAAGGACATCTTGGTTGTTTCCAAGGAAAAGAATTAGACAAAAGTAGGAGACGTTTGTGGCTAGAGCCGTCTCTCTCTCCCTTCAGTCGTTTCTCCTTTGCCCAGTGTGTGTGGCCACTCAGTGATGTGGCAGGGAGGCAGTCAGGAATTTAACTGGAAACTGAGGGAAGACGTAAGCTTTGCTTGGCTCCTTCCCATCCCAGCATCAGCTGCTGTCTTTCTAATGGATGAGCAGAAAGGCAGGGCCGAAGTCTCACCTGGATAGTTCAACTCACACCCAGATTCTGGAGGCTGGAGCCGAGGTGCTTCCCCTCCCAGACTGGATGTTACCACAGTGACTGCACCTGGCCCAGGCGGATGCGGGGCCTCACCTGGGCATCCTGCTGGCTCCTACTCCATGCAGAGTAGGTGAGACAGGGACCAAGGGGGCAAGCACATGTGTCCAGGGCTTGCTTGTTACCCTCTTTATGATCAACTCTTATGGCCACCTCTTCCCTAGTTTTACTTATTCTAGTATCTTCTGTGTAAGTTTTGGAGGCTCACTAGGAATCTACAACATTGAAAGCTGAAATTAAAAGCAAATGACTTGTTCTCCTCATCTTTTAGGTGAAGAGCTGAACCCATGAAGATTTAAAAATACATGTTCAGGATCACATTCTGACCTGGGAAACAGAGCTGCTGTCTATTTCTGATCTTGAAGAATGCTGCAGACAGGACTTAAAGAAAGCGAGTCAGGCAACAAAACATTTGCCATGGACCTTTAAGGCTGTAGCATGGTACCCAAACAGATATTCACACAAGTTGATCATAGTTAAGAATAAGAAATAAAAGATAAATTGACAACATGGGGTTGGAACTAGCATTTACAATGTTTACTATGTGCTAGATAATTGACTTTTATTGTAAAGTTTGTATTAAATGTATTAAATTTGTGCATTCATACATTAGCCCTAAGATGTATTTACTGTTATTCTTCTTCTGCAGAAGAGGAAACCGAGGGTTATAGAGTGACCTGTTCTAGTTGCATGGCTTCTAAGAAGTGGAAGAAGGATCAGAACCTAGATCAGTTTAGTTCCAGAGCCCATTTCTTTGCCACTTTCCAAGATTATGTTCAAGAATGTTAAACACACAAGAGAAGCACTGAATTCTTGAAATAAATATGCTGCATTCACTTGTGAGGTTATCAGTCACTTTTTTATCTTCTTTGTTGCAATGCCTTTTTACCAGGATTAGGTCGATTACTGTGATATGTTCTGTCAGTATTTATGTTCACAATGATAGTGCGAAAAAAGGGGGCTCTTGAGTTGTGGGATTTAAATGAATTTGGGACTTTTGCTGCCATTTGCCATATCAAAGTGCAACTATTGTGCTTCAGGGCAAAGCTTTATAAAGTGAACTAAATTCTAAGAGCGTGAATTATATTTAGGCCACCAACTTGAGTGACATAGGACTCTGACAATTATTTTTATTACTGAGATCCCCGACAGTGCTCTGCTAATTGGCTGACAGCCCCAGAGCACTTAGCTGGGTGTATAGTTGTCATCAGAGCATAGCCAAGGCCCTGGGCTCAGTGTCCGTATTTGAAGCAGTACCCGGAGCTGGGTTTAGTTCTGAATGTTCAAAATCTTTCAATTAGCACATCTTAAATAATTTTTTAAGCACATGACTAATCACAGTATGACTACTGTATTCCATAACATAAATCCTAAACTGTAGTGTTAGTAATTATTATGTAATTGGAGATGGATGAATTGAGCTTCATTTGCAGTTTATAAAATAGCTGAAGGTATTTTTTAAACATTTTGAAATGTTTTGTAGTATTTCTCAAACTTAACCAAACATATTTCCTCTAATTTTTAAAACCCTGGTGTATTTTAGGGGAAGTATAATCCATGTTTCTGATTCATTTGTACTTAACTCATCAAAGTTGTTTTTTTAAGAACAATTTGATTTCCAGGAAGCCTGAGGTACCCTTTTACGAATTCTGTCAGTCCTTAAAAGCCTTTTCCCAATCAAAACTTTTTTTCCACAAAGATAAATAAGTATGGATGAAATGTTTTAGTTTTGTTTACAATACAAAGCCCATATTTGAAAATCTAAGCTAGTTCTGAACTTAGGATAATAAATTATTCTGCCTTTACTGTAAGAACTCATTTCATTTGTTGTTTTTCAAAGCAAGTATCTGCAAAGGGCTTCTAATAACTGTGCTCCCTTGAAAACACAGAACATTGACATTTTTATGCTGTCTTCCCAAATTAATAGCCAAGATGACAGGTGGGTTGATCAACATACCAAATTAAATCAAATAGTTATTGGGGATCTATCATGTTTGCTGAGTATATATGCAGTTCATAGTCACACATTTATATATATACACATGAAAATAATTTTTATAGTTTACCTTTTTTCTTTTTACCTGTATAAATTTTAACAAAGCATATTTCAGATTAAATTAATAATTTATTGTGAAGTAACTATAATTATTCTCATCTCTCTTTACACATATTTTTTTCATCTCTCTTTAGGAGCGTTTTTCACCTGAGATTTAGTTCAATAGGTTTCTGTTGCCTAGCAGTAGGTTTTTGAGAACAGCTTTTTGGGTAAATTTAATTGAACAAGTTGATTTTATGAAATCTTCGAAAAAGTAAGGTCATTGCAGTGAAGGTAAAAGGAAATATGCTGACAACTAATTGGTCGGAGTGTCATAAACCATAGTGGCTCTGGGAAAGACTTGCAGAAACATAGCAACAAAGGAATGACGTCTGCCCAAGGTAACTAGAAAGTGCATTCAAAAAATATTCACGTGGCTGGGTGCGGTGGCTTACACCTGTAATCCTAGCACTCTGGGAGGCCAAGGCAGGAGGATTGCTTGAGCTCAGGAGTCCAAGACCAGCCTGAGAAAGAGGGAGACCCCATCTCTACTAAAATTAAAAAAAAGCTAGCTGGGTGTTGTGGCGAGTGCCTATAGTCCCAGCTACTTGGGAAGCTGAGGCAGGAGAATCACTTGAGCCCAGCAGTTTGAGGTTGCTGTGAGCTGTAATGATGCCACTGCACACCACCTGGCGTAACAGAGTGAGACTGTCTCCAAAAAAAAAAAAAAAAAAATTCATACTGAAAGAAAGGCACCATTTTCCTTGGTTCTCACTAGGGAATTGTGTAAAATACGTATTTGCTAATAACAAGAAATAATAATGTCTTCAGTTCCTACTTCTAATGGAAACTTATTTTTTCCTGAGTTCTTTAGTATGGGATTATTAGACAATAAAAATATCTTTTCTGTACATTTTAGAGTAAACTAATTTCTTACATATTTCATTAGTTTGTGCTATCAAATGAACTCTTAATATTTCAGGAAAAAACTTTTATGATAGATAAATTCCTTTTAAGAATTAACCCTTAAAATTTTCTTTATTTGAGCCAAAATGCAAAACCTCTTGCTTTAGGGGAGACTTTTTCCTTTTATTTTGTATTCTCTTGCATAATCATTATTTTATGTTATAAAAGAAATGTACAGACAAATTTGTTAAGGTTTTAAAAAGCAATATCTGTAGAAATCAAATCAATACCCACCCTTAGTTCTGTCTCCCCAAAGCCCGTGGGCCAAGAGTCAGTGTTAGGTTTCCAGCCCGTTTCACTGTCCCACAGGGCGGGACCATGTTGGTCATTGTCACTCGAACCTAGGACGGCGCTCTCCCCGCTACTTTGATAATGCCTCTCCAGTAACAAAATGTTAGTTACACACTTACTATACTGATAGTTTAAGAATATTTGAAAACTACAGTAGTATTTATAATTTATAAAAATATTTACAAAATACAGAAGGTTTAAAGACTGTATATATGAAAACATGAAAAAATAATTGGTACAAAATTCTTACAAAAATTTTGAATAATTTTATTGAGAGCCATGAGATTAAATATACTTTATTATTTTTTTTTAATCTTGGGATAACAATTTAGGTACAATGATTTAGTTTATTTCAGTGCTTCGTTTTAATGATTGCTAAAGCTGGAAAAGTAACTTCACAAAGGTATGTAGATCCAAGTGGAAGAAACAAATTATTGGCTGCAGTTACAAGTCATGAGCGTCATTTTAAAATCATGCCCACTAATTACGCAGTTTTTATTTAACTTTGGCTATTAAATTTGCATCTTCCTTGATGTCAGTCAGTTCTTATAAATTAATTGAAAGGTTGCATTTTATATTAATCAAAACTCATTGAACCTACTCAGAAGATTTTTAAATAAGGAGGAAAATTGTTTCAAGTTTAAATTGCACATATTAAAGTTTATAATAAGAGACTCAATGTTTTTGGCAACAAAATCATGTAACAATAGAAACGTTTCCCAACATGAGTTTTCTCCACATAATGTGGATTTCTTTCATATAGCAGTACTTTTCTCATACATTAAAAAAATAAAGTAGATAAGAGCATTTCATTTTATATAGATATGTTTGAGTTTATGTATATACACACAGCAGAAGTTTAATAAAATAACTTTTGCCCTTGTTACATGTAATGCACTCTGATATTTTCTAATAGGTTTCATTTTATGAAATTGCTGGACCTGCCCCGGGGAATTGATTTCATTACTGGTGAGTGGCTGGCAGCTCACAATTTCAAACAAGGCCTCCTGGACCTCAGGGTGCCCGTGGGTGCAGCCCTGGGCCTCTGCGAGCTTTGTGCTGGCTACTCGGTGCCCGTGTTAGAGGTGGAGTGGTGAGCAGCAGCGGCCTGGTTTCCTGGATGCTCAGGGTCCCATCCTTCACCATGCTGCTCCTGACAGGCTGTTGAGTCTGTTCATTGCTTGGACCTGGCTGTTAAGTTCAGGTTCAGGCACTGGGCATCTACTCTTTACCTGCCTCCCTGACCCTCCAGTGCCCAGGAATTATAACTTCGCCCCACCAATCACCTTCCTTATTTTGACTGATCTACACATGATAGTCCTTGGATGATTTAACACAAGCCTAATTCCTCTTGAGTTTTCATTTCTCAGTCTTACAATTATTCCCAACTTCTAGGTATGAATGTGCCACTGTCCATTTCTTCTTTTTTTTTCTAAAGTGAGTTACCAGTGATCCCTGTGCATGTCCACAACAGTTTTTCCAACTATGTTAAAAATGTCCCCTGGGGAAGGACCAGGTTGTCGTGGTTCTTGTACTAGTGCAGGACATTCAGACAGTTATTAACCCTGTAAGGCAGCACAGCTGCTTGTTGGCCACTCCTTGTTCTGGGAGGAGGAATGCTGCTCTTCAGTAACCGTACATGGATTGGAATTACTCACGGGAGGACAGGAGAGGAAGAGAGACTCTCAGTTACTAACAAGAAAGCGACAGACCGTGAGAGTCAGACTGGAAGGAAGAAACAGGGAAGGAGGGCAGTGTGTTTTCAGAGGAAAGGAATCCTGATGTGTTGTGTTGTGACTGGGCGAGGAAGGCTGGCAGGAGCCACAAGTGCGCCTCCTCTGGCCAAAGCGCCGTTCCTGCTCTTTGGCTAGATGCCTGTTTTCAGCTTAAAACCAGGTACCGTGGGCTCGCGAGAGGCATTGTGGTATTGTGAGAACTTCTGGTCCCGCTTACCATTTCCAAGCTGTGGAACTTTGGCCAGTGACTTATGCTCTGTGTGTGTTACCTCACCTTAAAGTGGAGACGATGGTAGTAGCACTTGCCTCATAGGACTATTGGGAAGGTGAAGTGAGATTCTGAATTTAACATGCTTACCAGTTCTGGCACCATGACAAACCCTTAATAAACCTCAGCTGCAGCGGTGTGTGGCTGGTGTAGGGCCTTGCACACCAGGCTGTCCCAAAGCCAGTTGCTGAATATTAAGGAATGTCGCAAGCCTTTCAGCCTTCGCTAGGGGAGCTTAGTCACGGTGAGAGTATTCAGACCATGGAAATCGGCAAACACTACAAGTCAGGGTTTTCTCCATCCCCCGACCCCCTTGGAGAGCTAGTTTACCAGCATATCACTGGTTCGCTGTTTTTATTTTGTGAGTTTTTTCCCTCTACAAATAGAGCAAGTCTAAATGTCTAAGCTGGCTCTTTGTCACACCTTCTGAAGCAAGTGGATGCAATGACGAGTGACACCCCCAACCCTTGCCAGTCTTGGTGAATGGGGTCAGTCTGACTTTCAGGGAGCCATTTTTGACTCAAGGGTTAAATGTCTGTTTTGGGATCTGCCAAAATTGGGAGCCACTCTTTTCTCTGAACTAGACTAGACTCTGACACTTTCATTGCAGTGTTAGATAAATCTTAGGACACCAGAAGTAGACCAAAGTGTTCTGCTCCCCTTTTATTCCGTGACAAACACAGCCTGAGCTGTACATAGGCAATACCCACCGTGCGTCCAGCCTTTGGCCAAAAGTGGGATTCTTCAGTCATCCGAAAGGCTTTGAACCCGCAATTGGCACGGCTTACCCAGCGGCTGTGGTAGACGTGCGCACACGGACGTGTTTGGCTGAGGGCTTGCGAGAGCTGTTTGGCTACTTTTGTGGCAAAGGTGGAAGGCAGAAGGAAGAAGGGTTCTGTTCTCACCCATTTTAGTATCTTTCCTGAGCTACAAACTGGAGGTTGGCAGCAGCACCCAATTAGAACTCTCTTGCCTCATTAGCACTCTAAGGATCAAATTTCTCCCTATTTTCAATAGAAACAAATATATAATTTCTTAATAGAGAGGCTGTTTTGTTTTTTTTTTTTTTTTTTTTTTTGCAGGCAGGGTCTCACTCTGTCACCCTGGCTAGAGGGCGGTGGAGTCGTCATAGCTCATTGCAACCTCAAACTCCTATCTCGAGCGATCCTCCTTGAAAAGTAGCTGGGACTACAGACTCACACCACCACGCCCTGCTATTTTCTATTTTTTTGTAGTCACATGGTCTCACTCTTGCTCAGACTGATCTCAAACTGCTGGCCTCCAGTGATTCTCCTGCCTCCACCTCCCAGAGTGCTAGTGTTACAGGCTTGAGCTACCATACCCGGCAGTCCCATTTGCTTTTCACAAGAAAGAAAAAGCATTACATGATGTCAGAGGGTCTCAGGTTCCATAAAGGGGATCTCTCCCAAGGTCTCCCATAACGAAGTTTCTGTGTAATCCACAGGGAAGGGAGAAATCCACACAGAGAGGACCCCGGAGGCTCTAGCCAGGACTTATTTTTCCGTCTATTCTAATTTGAATCTTGTACAAATATTTATGTAGGCCTATTATTTAGACTTGTATAAAATTAGTCCAACTTACTGAATGCCCAATAGATTTGAGGCACAACCTCTGCCCTCAAGGAACTGGTGTCCTCGAAGAGAAAGCCACGAAACGATCGTAGGATACTGTCTGCGGTAATGACAGCCCACAACTGAGCAATGATCTGGAGGAGGAGGACAAAGAAGGCGTCACAGGGGAGGTGACGTCAGCCAGGTTCTGAAGCAAGCAGAGGGGTTTACCAGGTGGCACAGGAGGGAATACTCATCTAGGTGTAGGCGGCGGTCACCACCTTCCTGGTAATGTATGTTAGAGTTGCATTGGCCTCTTACCAGAGCGGGTTCTTTCACGCGGTTGCTCGATGGCAAGCGCTGGGAGGGCAGGGAGCATTCTCTCCCCATTGCCTCCTCCACAGGGTGCTTCACCTGATAGGTGCAAGGAGAACCCAATCATACAAAAAGGTCTCCTTTCTTCACTGTGACGCTTTCTTCACTGCGGCCCCAGCTCCGAAGAACACTGACCTGAAGAAACTTTCACTGCACGATGATGGCAAAGCTTGGATCCAAAATTGGCTACTAAGCGGAAAGCTGTAACAGAATCCATCGTCTAGTCTGTGCACTGGTCAAGATACATGCAACGCTTCGCTTCCTTTCTTATTTCTGTGACTTAAAGGTACTTTATATTGATTACCGGGTATTGAGCGGTTGATAAAAACTGCTCTGCCTGCCTTCTCAAGAGGGAAAGTGGCTGCCCCAGCCGCAGCAGTCCCTGCAGCCATGCGGGCACCGCAGCAACGTTCCTCCCGGTGCCTTAAGTCTCACCTGCCAGGGATGACGAGACAGCGGTACAGTCACGGTGTCTTTTCGGTGCTACGAAATTTCCCTCCATTTTTCTGCAGGTGCACATGCAGTTTGTTAGCCCGTCTTGAAGTTTTCTATAGGGTAGACTTTTTTCCATTTGCGAAGGAAGCCTACTTTGAAAATCAGAAGGCGCTTCCTAATTTGCAGTTGTATATTACCTTCACACGTTTCAGATTGAAATTCACACAATCTATTTTGCATTACTCACACTTAATAGTAATTTCTTATGGCTATTGCCCTTAGGCTATGTAAGAATGGAAAAAATAGATTTGAGCTCTTTAGTTTTACTGTGTTCACAGATTGTACATCTAATTAGTTCTTTGGGTTTTTTTTCTTTTTTTCTTTTCAAGTAACATACACATTGTTCTCTGAACAAAGGTTGGTAAGTGGGGGCAGGTTTGCCTTATCACCATGTTCATGTTGCCTAAATTAATCCTGTTGTTTCACTTGAAAAATTCATCTTTTTTTTTTCCTTCCCTAATTTGCTGCATCAGGTTGATGTGCGTCACTGGTAGGTACGGCGTCCACCTGTGAAATGTTGGGAACAATTATGTCCATGTTAGGTAATGCTTTAAGATTCATCTGTTCCAGAGCTGGAAGGGACCTTACAGATCATTGAGTCCAGTGTTTCTCAGACCGAGCTAGAGAGTTCATTTGTTCTATGAGAAAATTTTAAATACTGTGTTTTCATTTAGATGAGCAACCACAAAAAAAAAAACCCCCACAAACACAAGCCCATGGGGATGACCTCTCTGAATCGGGATTGTTCTGAGGTCACATGACATGGCTCCCAGGGATAGGATCAGAGTCTGCAGACTTGGAGGGATTCAGCAGTTAGGGAACAGCCTGGGGTCTACAGATGACGAGTCCAGGACCGCTGCTCACCAAATTGGGTTCCAATTAGAGATGTGGTGACTGGGGGCATGGCCATGATCACTGTGTCATGCCACCCCAAATTCCTGTGGGAAGCAGCCGCAGAACAGTTGTTTATCTCTGGTGTCCTGGGTACTGTTGGAATTACTAGGCTGCTTCTACTAGGAGCTTCCATCCTAAGGGCATGCATTAGTCAAGGCATCCCTGCCATTCTTTGGGTATTTATCATATAAGCCCAGTGGAGGGTGATGGATCAACCAGCTTTCTCTAGGTGAGACCAAGGTAATGAAATAACCCCCAAATCCCACTGGCTTGCAATGACAAAGGCGTTCCTTGTTCACGTGTGTATGTCACTTGCAGCCCTGCTTTGCTTGCGATCCTGCCATGTGCATCATCTTGTCTTGAGGCCCATGATGCCTGCAGTGGCCCCTGTTCTCATGGCACAGGGAAGAGAGCAGGAGGCCTCAGAAACACTCAGAGGCTCTTAAATCTGCTTTTCCAATGTGGCACATATCACTTCTGCTCATATTCCATTGGCCAGAATGATACGGCCAGACCCATTGTCATTGGAACTAGGAAATATTCTCTCCACCTGGTGTCACGCGGCCATGGGTGGGGATGTACAAACCTCTTCCAGCAAGGGAGGCTGAATGACCGGGAACAATGATGCACTTACCGCAGGGTTGTCCGTCCACCCGTGCCACCGTGTCTGACCGATAGCCGATCATCATCACTCCAGGTCACCGGACTATTCGGTTGGACCTTCCGTTTTTCAGTTTCACTTTTTCTTATTTGGAAGTTTTAGAATTGAAAAGTCAGAAAGCTTTAGGGCTGGGTGGACATTTAGAGATCCTATGCAGAGCCCCTGCTTTTGGTAGGGAACCAGGGCCGAGTGGGCAGGTTGGCCCCAGATCTCACAGCAAGACTTCACTACAGTACTTCTTCACACCCTCAGCTTGGGAAAACACTAGAGAAGAATTGCTACTTCGCTAATTGTAAAATAAAAAAAAGTCTGTTGTTCCTGAAGTCATATCCCTTCTGAAGGGGAGACAGAGAGATAAAACAGGACCTGAGTGATTAGTTTTGGAAGA
>RJWJ010016400.1:0-34535 GCA_004363605.1 Indri indri
AGCTCTGGTTTTCTTTCTCAATTAAAATGTATCTTAGTTTGTTTCTGAGAGGAAAAAGGCTTCTCTCCAGAAGCAGTTCTGCTACTTCAGCAGAAGCCAAAAAACATTAACATGAAGCTTATATCCCTTCATCCCAGGACATGAGAATAGCTAGGAAATGAAGGTAAACCTATGTACATCTGGACACCGTATTTTCTCAACAGTGGAATCAATTTGTTAAAGATCTGTTCTTTGTGCAATATCAAATTAAAGGATTCCATGGTTTGACCTTTGACTCATTTGACTATATGGTTTGACCTTTGACTCATTGTCTGCATGTAAAATTGAGGGTCTCGTAGCAAGTCGATTGCCTTCGCTTTTTTCTCACCTGAAGTCTTCTGTCGTACCTGTGCATACTTAGGTAGAAGAATGTTTGACCGTAGTTTAAGGAAGTGTGCAAAACAAATAGTTTGGGGAGATGCTAATGTCAGCCAAATTTCTGAAATGTTATTTAAAAAAAGGGCCAGTTTTTGTGTTTTCTCTTGGCATTATATACATACATACACACACACACACACCTATACACACACACACACACACACACACACAAAGAGAAATGATAGAGTTGCTTTAGTAGAATAACTGTGCACAGAGTTAGCACAGAAAAGATGAAGCAGCACATGAAGCTTTAAATAATATATAAATCACGTTTCTCAAATATTCTTTCTAAAACTAAAGCCTAGAACATGGGACCATTTTAGTGGGCATGGTGGAAAACAAGGGAGTTGCGGGCACATTTAATTGAGGGTTGTTTTGCTCTTATTCTTTTATTTTTCATTAACTGATGTTCTCAGAAAGGTCTGTGCTTATTTTAAAGAGCCTCTTTCCTAATTCTTGCCATGCGTAGAACAATTTCATATAGTATCCATGTCATAGATATTAGCCAGAAGAAGGGAGTACATGCCAAATTCTTCATTTAAAAAAAGTAAGCATAACAAGAAAATCTTAATTAAGAAACATATATTAAAACCTTAGAATCCATGCAATAAACATATTTCAGGGGACATGCTGAGATAAACACAGAGAACCTAAAAGGAACATTAAGTAAAGAGATTTACTTTAGATGGAGATATACTCTGAATATGGCTATTAATACATGCATTCTGAATGGTTGTAACAAAGGATAGAAAAGGAAATATAAGCATATATTTACCTTAATATAACAAACCATTTATCTGATTATTTTCTCAGAATATTTTAATTGAGCTGCAGTTAAATACTATACTTGTAAATAATAATAATGATAATTTTAAACTCGTGTATTACATTTCCTAATTGACTGTAGCATCTATGTAACAGAAAGGTTTTGTCTAAAAATAGTTAGAAAAAAAGTGCATTACTAAACCAAAGCAGAATTTTGCTCTCTTATGGTTAGCAATTTGTTAATTGTTTATTGCAGAATTAAAAATAATTTTCTGATACATTTTAAAGTCACAAGTAATCATTTGCATTGTGAAAAATTAAAAATAGGCCATAATATGTTTTAGATAAAAGAATAAAGGGGATTTAAATGAAGAGATTTGAATTCTCTCTGGATTCTGTAACTGTTGAATAACATGTCTGACAAGCATGAAGGGCCTTTATTTCTTTGAGAGCACAGATAGTAATCTAAAGCAGTACCTTGGGAGGAGAAGGGTGAGATGACCCAGTGGAGACATTGCTCGCTGGACCATCCTGGAGGGCAGGTAAGGTTTCATGTAAAAGAAAAGGAAGAGGAGATGCAGCTGAGGTATAGATCATAAAGAGAAGTCCTGGAAACTGCCAGGGACTTCACAGAGGAAAATTAAGAAGCAGAGAAGGAAGAAGATAAAGAAAAAAAGATATCAGCTAGAATCCAACCCGGAGAGACTTGGAGCCCAGTGAAGGGGTAAGGGGAGATTCCTCTCTCCCTCCCACATGCTTTCAGTGACCAGCAGGCTACCAAGTTTCTTGGATGCTTTTCCACCCCCACAAGCCCAAGCACTGTGACAAACACAAAAGGGTGGGGAGAACTTGCGTGATCCCAGAGCTTGGGCATTCCGTGCGGGGTTCCCCTCCAAGGAGAGTGACCCAAGAGGCCAGAGAGCTGGCTTTCTTCCATTCAGATGCTTTTCTTTCCCTGCCCCTCCCCCATCCACTGCACCTAGGAGAGCAGCAGTTTGAGCTGAGAATTTGGCTTGTGGCTACCTCTCCCCAGCGGCATGTACTGCAGGCTGAGGTTTCCACAGAGAGGCCCATGCCTTTGCCCTTGACCTGCAGTGGACCCGGGGTGCCTCATCTGGGAGCTCCCTGCCCACTGGTGTTTCATGGAGATGCATGCCAGTGGGTCAGACAAGCAGGCCAGAGAGATGCCATGCCCCTCGGACTCAGGTAGTTTGCTGGGGGACAACTTCCCAGACTTGCAGAGGGGAAGTCTGGGAACTGGACTCAGGTAGCATGGGAGCCCATGTGAGCAGAACTGATGGGAGTATACTGTGAGGTTCTGAGACATGGAGATCTGGGAAAGTATCCATCCCCCCAGCAGGAAAACCACCCTGTTGGATTGGGTGTGTCCTCGGCAAGGAATATCCCATCCCCGGGAGCCATAGCAACCAAGCATGGCACATTCAGGCGCTTGAGCTGACCACAAACTGCAGCTCCTTCCCAACTCATTGCAACAGAGAGAACAGTTTGAGCCAAGAATTTAGCAAGCAGTCACATCTGTCCAGCGGGCACGTATTCTGGGCTGAGGTCTCCACAAAGAGTGAGGGCCATGCCTCTTCCCTTAAAGACATACAGTGGACCTGGGGTGCCCAGTTTGGAAGCTCCCTGCCCACTGGTGTTTCACAGAGACATATGCTAGCTGGTCAGACACACAGGCTGGATTCTGTGCCCCACAAACTTGAGCAGGTTGCTGGGGGAACCCAGAGGGGAGGATTGAGAGCTGAACTCAGGTGGCAAGGGAGCCCCCGTGGGTAGAACTGATGGGAGAATACTGTGGGGTTCCCAGACACGGCAATCTAGGACGGTGCCCACCCCTCCCCACAGGAAAGCTGTGCTGTTGGATTAGGGAGGGTCCTCTGGTAGGAAAAATCCCAGCCAAGGGTGCCATGGCAACCTAGTGTTACAGGCCCCTCTCCCACAAATAGCCCTCCCAGTCTGGAGAGCCTGCCCTGACTTTCCTCCCAGTGGCTCCCCCTAGCAGCAAGGAAAGCAATCTCTGAGCAAAGACTTCCAGGCTCGGGCAACCTAACCATGCTATCTATACCTCTCTCCTCCAACCACCTCTGCTGTGGTGGAGATCAAGCAACTGCCTAGGAGCTGCAGGATCCTTCCCAAAGCCTGAGGTACTAGAGCTTACCACAGGCATAAAAGAACATCTCAGCAGTTGGCTCCTTCGTGCAAGCATCAACCACTCACCGGGAGAACAACTAGAATGGCTTTTATTTAAAATCCCCAAAACAATAGATGCTGACGTGGATGCAGAGAGAAGGGAATGCTTATACACTCTTGGTGGGACTGCAAATTAGAACAACCTCTGTGGAAAACAGTATGGCAATTACACAACGAACTAAAAGTAGACCTGCCACTTAATCCAGGAATTCCACTACTGGGTGTTTACTCAAAGGAAAAGAAGTCATTTTATCAAAAAGACACCTGCACTTGAATGTTTATTACAGCACAATTCACAATTGCAAAGATGTGGCATCAACCCAAGTGCCCATCAATTCATGAGTGGATTAATAAAACGTATTATATGTACTCCATGGAGTACTACTCAGCCAATAAAACAGATGAATTAATATCTTTTGCAACAATCTGGATGGAACTGGAGACCATTCTCCTAAGCGAAGTATCTCAGGAACGGAAAAACAAACACCTCATGTACTCACCATTAAGTTGGAACTAACTGATGAGTACACAAGTGCACAGAGAGAAGTAAAACTCCATGGAAAGCAACTAGTGGGGATGGGGGAGGAAGGGAGTGGAGTAATCCAACCTAACGGATACCATGAACACTATCTGGGTGACAGGCACACCTATAGCCAGGACTCAAGCATTACAAAAACGATCCATGTAACCTAAAACATTTGTACGCCCTTAATATTTTGAAGTAAAATACTAATACTAATACTAATACTAATAAAGCAGTACGTTAAGTGACTTAAACCCCACAAAATATCAGGCCCAAACTCTTCCAGACCAAAATGACTTTTATCTTTCTTTTTTCTACTCATGAGTACTTTTTGAACAAGTGTTACAGCAAGCTAGCATAATTAGTGCTTTGGATTAAAAAAAAATGAAAAATGAAAAAGGTAAGATACCTTCTAGAGAGAAAGAGGATATAAAAACATTTTGAAAAATTGAAAATATTTAAAAGAGAAAAAATGATATGATAATATAGGTAAAGTAACAATATAACAGGGATATTTTGAGAGGAGAGGTTTTCAATAGAAATAGGGAAATAACCACGTCAAGCTTCAGACAGACTTGGGGGAGGGGTAATGACTATAGACTTATTTTCTGTTACACTTAAGGACTTTGAAAGTTATTAGGACTATAAACAGAGTAAATTCAATAGTGGGTTAGGATATGTGAAACTACAAAGTATTAAAGAATAGATAGTGACTAAATAAACTTAGTGAATGTAAACATGTTTTCAAGGAAATTTGTAAATTGAAAAGTAATTAGCCTTGACATCATGATACTCAGTTAACAGATTTGCAAATTCCACGTGTCAGTTCTACATATTTTTCATTTTAATCATACAATCTTGAACAGTTCTAAAAAACTTCATGTTACTAGTGGCAATAACATTGACTTCAATGTAAAATAAAAAATAAGACTTAAGTTTTCACACTCACATCAGTGAAATTATTTTAAGATATGATATAAAAAATATTTCTGTCTTAATGCATGTGTATTAACTCATACTGGTTTGCATTGATTTGCATTATATTTGCAATTGGTAATTGATTTCTCTTATTTCATAAATATTTTTACGCTAAAAATATTAGTTTTTAAGAAAATACTATGATTTGTTGAACCGTGGTGAAGTGATACACCTCTGTTATATTTGAAATAAGACACATAAAGTATTGTGAATTTAACCCTGCATAATGCACTATTTTTTCTTCTATGCAGCATCAGAAACACCACATCACAAGTCATGCCTAGCACTCATTTAAATGCAACCTCAGAGTCACACTGCATGTTACAAATATCTGGGAGCTGTGTGATTAGTTAACATCTTGTGCATAACTCTTGAAATTACAGCAAGTTCTCAAGAGATAATTAGCTTACCCTGTTTCTATAATAAAATGAACTATGTTTTAGCCATGACTCTCAGGAGTAGTAGCAGGAAAATGCCTTTAAATCAGATAAATTCAAGAATCTCTGAAGAAAAAGCTTATTGTAACCAAATACTTTGATTCCCTGGTACAAATGGTCCCTAAGGTAGTGGAGAAGCAGACTGCTGAATATGGAACATGCTACTCACTGTCACTATTCCATACCTTTCTGCACTACAAGATGAGAAAGCTAAGAAATACATGAGAGCTTTCAATTCCCCTTTTCTCTGTACAACTCAACAAATGTTAGGCTTCTGTCTGGGACAAAAACCTCAAAGCCGAATGGTCCTTTAAGTTTATAAAAGTCCATTCAAATCAGAATGAAGTAGAATTTCCAGAGAAAATATGCTTCAGGTTTTACTTCATTGGTACACCTTGAAAACCATCCAGAGACAGTCTTGGTATAAGAATCGAAACGATACTTGAAAGGGCAAAGAAAACAGTTGACTATTCGCCTGACATTCTCCTTACCAGCATCTTATGTTGTTAGTTTGGGACATCAAAAGCTCATGACCCAAAAGACACACACGACAACAATGACACAAACATACAAAAACAAAACTGGAAAAGTTCTTATGTTATATTACGCAGGAAAATATGAGAAGCATATGAGGCTAAGATGAAATATTTGTGCATACCTGCTTGAGTTCTATGACTCAAGAAGCATTTGTACCCTTTCCTTTTTCCCAGGTTAAATCCCCTAAGGAAAGAGATTTTTGGCATAAAACGTATGGATTAAAGGCTAGGTATGATGATTCCTAGTTTGTTTTCCCATTTTAATATAAGTAGCAAGAACTCCTCATAGAATCTTTTAGCATTGGAAGAGTGAATAAAATTTATACTTAATGATGTAACAAACAATAGTATGAGATTTATCCACAACAGACAAGCAAATAGGCAACCCTAATCTAAGGGCTCAAGTTACATATCAGAAATCAAGCCATCATCCAGTCTAACTGCAAACGTCTTGCTCAGAGGACAAAATTCTCAGGATATAGAGAACTCAATTTTTAATGAAAAGGGTTTAGTCTATTTATTGACCTTCCTCATTTCTCCCAATAGGATTGAGAGCTACCTGCTCATTATATATATCTCCAATATTTAAAAACAAAACAAAATAATTATTAGGTAGTTGAGGAAGAAGAAAGTAGAACTGTATCTCCAAACTGAGACTAAGGAAAGTTGTCAACTTGTAGTAAAAATTAACTTTAAACTTCTTAAAAATAAAGACAAACTTTGGAATTTGTCATCTAAGAGCAAATATATTGTTCCATTATTTGCTAACCCTAAGAGAGATGTTATGACAGAATTTAAAGACTATTGAGCACCATAGTAGATCATGCACTTGATAGTAATTTTACAATATTATGCAAGATCCTCTATTAACTAATAAAAGAAAAAGACAAATAATTAAAGATTAATTTAGCTAAGCTGATTCTATAGCTGGCCAGAGTAGTATGTTCATATGCATAGATTTCTGGTGATGAGGTTTAATAGAAAGAGGCATATCTGAGAATTTCGAGCAGTGATTATCATATCCCTTGGTCTAATCCTTTCCCCAAACTAGTCAAAGAATCTGTGTCTTTGTGATAACATTATTAATCATCTACATTATATGAAAAATGATAGTTTAATATTTTCTCATGATTATAAGACATCTAATATGATATTTTACTTTGAGATTATTACCTAAATCATTCATATTAAATGCCATTTTGTTGTTGAATTATGGTGATAGAATATCACAGTTTTGGTTTTTGTTTGTTTTATTTGTTTTTAAATTTTCTTTCTTGGAAAAATTTTAAAGAACATTTGGTGGTCTCACGTTGGCATCTCCTGTGCCTCCAGTTATAATATAAATAAATTTATATTATAGTTATAAATAAATATATATTATAGTTATGATATAAATAAATATTGTAGTTATAATATAAATTTATAAGCCAGTTTTTAGGCAAACAGTAACTGCTCAGAGAACAGATATTTTTAAGTTTCTTATAGAAAGACATTTGTTTATGCTGGATTTGAGAATTTTAGACATTAATAATACTATTTTTAATCATAGAGACTAATTTGTATTCTTTTTTAACTAGTGGTCCCCCTCACTTTTACAAAAAGAGAAATAGTGTGTGACATGATTTTTTCTCAAAAAGTCACTTTGATTCTGTTCAAGTATTGTAATTATTTCTCTATTAAAATTCTGGATTTAGTTTTATGTGATAGGAAAACAATATCTTGATGACGACAAGGGCTTTAAAAGAATGACTGAAAGTCATTATTAACATAGTTGTTAGAAAATTCAATTTTGTACATAATTAAAAATTATGTAATAATAATAATAAATTCTCCATATCTTATTGACAAATTTAAGTCTTACATAACCAAATGCAAGAATATGTTGGATATTTTGTTTAATATATTTCATTTGAACACTAGGGTCTATTTTTCTAAAAGTAATGTTTTTGGGTTTAATAAAAGTAGTGTTTAACTCTCCTTTACAATGGTTGCTCAATATGTGCAGTTGCTTCCTAAGGCTGATTTTAGAATATAATTAGAACCATACGAAAAGATACTTGCTTCCTAGTGGCTATGGGTAAGGATTCAAATAACTGCATAAAGCTGGACAAGTGTTGTTTACACTAGTTGAAAACACTAGGATACTTGCTCTATCAGGAGACAATTCCTGACCACTATGGTTCTTACAAAAGTAACATAACAACTCTAAAAGAATGTTCAAAGATTCAGATCAATATTGAGAACCTACAGCTTGTCTTATGTACAAAGACAGAGTCAAATGAATAAATATAGTAGATTTTTAAATTCTTGAATACCTTCTTTATTATGTAATACAAACAACAGAAAGGGAGAATAATGATCGAATCCAAAATCTTAATCCTTACATATGATACTTTATTGCAATTCTATGAAATTTAATGTAGATGAAGTTGGTGCTGAGGTTTAAAGCGTCAGATGAAAGATTATTGTTTCTATAATTTAAGGTTATTAAGGGTTGCTGTTTTGGCAGATGGGTTAAACCTTTGGTTTCCATGTCATGGACCTTCAAGGGGCACGTGAGTAATAAAAAGGATTTTGAAAATAATGTGTTTAACCTTAGTGAATCCTGAGGCTACTGTTATCCATAATTCCTGATATCAAAATTCCTTTTTAATTGAAATATTCTTGTTTTCCTCAGTGATTGGCCCCATCTGTGAATAGTATAAAAACTGTTGCTTACAATTCAGGAGGAATGGAAAGTGATAAATACTCCAGAAACATCATCAGCAATAACTAGTATATTCTACCTAAGAGAAATTTTAAAGCTACTTACTCTATTCACAGCCAATACTGGGAAAAAAAAAAGTAAGACAGTTGAAATCCCTTACAACTAAGGAACTAAATAATTTATAGTTCAAAACAAACATTTTTTCAGAGTGAAAAAGAACACTATAAATAATTACAGAGGGCAACAGGCAAAAACCAGAACTTTCTCAGGCAAACCAAAAGGCTCGGTCGCTCTAATTATATTCATTTTTTCATTAGTGAGATGGAGATAAGCCCAGAAGACCTGATTATTAAACAACAAATTATCCATAAATAATTATTTGTAAAAATTATCATCAGTAAATTAACAGTCATTAAATAAAATGGATAATTTCTATAAATATACCTCTTTTAAGGTGATTATGCTAAGAGGTATGCTTCCTTAATAAATATTTCTCTAAAAAAAACCTTATAGAGACAGTGTTTTAACAAGTTCATTCCAAACACTAGCATTTATGACACCTGCTCTCTAAGTGTCAGTCAGAAGGTGTGCAGAATAATGTGTACTATCCTACAAATTTAGACAACAAATAATAGAAACTCTTTTTTGGTATGTAGCTTCAAATGGTCAATAAAATGTGGATTTCCAATTTGCCCAACTTTTTTCCTCAATGTGAAATAGGTAAATATGATTTGGGTAAAATTTCAAAACATTTAACTTTTTTGACCTTTATTATTGCTTAATGTTTTTTGGTTTTTTTTTTTTTTTTTCCATTTAATCTAGACCATAAGATGTGCACTGTGTCAGTAAAACATTGTTAGACCCCAGAATACCAAAAGTGCTTCTGGTTATCAATAATAGCCTTGATCCTAGATGGTACTGAAAATATTGAGAATACATGGCAACTAGGACACCAGCCTAGATAAAGACTAAACAAAAATGGATGGAGGATAAGAGACTTGACTTAGAGAATAAGACATGGCTAGAAACAAGAGAGACTTACAGCCAAAGGAGTGGAAAGGTTGATGTACCTGGGACATGTGTGATATAACTGGAACAGACTGGAATATGAATTCTGATCAGGGCCGGCAGTCATAAATGATGGGTCTGGGCCATATATTCCGTCCACATCCCAGTATCTTGGCACTAAATAACTTTTCACCTTCCTCAGAATAACCTTTTGGAAAGATGTTGAGGACCTCTAAGTTTACCAAATTTGAATTTCAGCCATATTGCAAAATGAGAACTTGGAATAAAAATTAGTGTCATTTACAGAAAAAAAATGACACTACATGTTTATGGTATAAAATTTGTCTGTAACACCTAAGAAATGTAAAATAAAGTGCATGTATAGAGAATGATGGATGCATGATGCCCAACCCATAGCCACATGTTATAATCATCTCTAACAGAAGAAAATAACCTAATGGTACAGAAAACCAAAACGTCCCATAATAAGTCAGTTACGAGGCACTGCAATCCCAGCTATCAACTAAATATACAGACATTAGAAATTTGATATTTTTATTTTTTAACTATAAAATAGTGCTGAAAAAGACTTGAACTCAATTATTCAACTTCCCAAATGTATGGGTGCAGAAAGTGAGGCTCAGAAATGAGAAAAATAACTTGCCTTAAAATTAACTTTCATGGTGTTATAACTCTAAGTGAGTGACTTGTTTCTAGGCTGCTTCCTACATCTTTTAACAAATTCAGTCACTTACTGGGCTAAATTCAACAACATTTATACCCATTGTTTGACACAAACAGATAGTTTCTAATGAGTCTTTGATAAGTAAGAAACATCGCTAATTAAACCCATATTAGTTGACAGAAAACTTAGATTTAATCCTGTTTCTGACATTTACTATCTGTGTGCCAGTCTCTTAGTCTTAACTTATCTTGTTAAAATGAAGAAGCGGAAGAATAGTTTGTCTATATCTCATTACTTTCATTCTGAGAAGAATGCATAACTAAATATGCTTTACTACATACGGGTACTTTGACTGGTCCAATAAAGAACTTTATAATATTGCCTTAAAACTTACTAGATGTATAATAATTTTTCTTGCTCAATTAAGCTGATCGATCATTACCTTTTCCCAAACATGGGCCATTGCTTGATGTATATGGCCCATGTGCTGCCATTATACGTTAGCGAATATATATATTGAAAATATGCTCAGAATGCTGTTAAGGTAGAAACAGTAACACATGGAAGAAACAATTGAATTAATCATAATGGTTGGCCTCTTCCCTTGCATTTTAAGTTTTTAAGTTCAAATCTGGCATATAGCCCTACTAAAATTCTTGGTGCATGTGGTTTAGAGTACATAGCTATATTGTTACCTCATAAATGGTTTTATGTAAATAAAATAGTCTATGCATCAATATGCATATTTTTTATAAAACTAAACTTTTTGGCAATATTATTCATATGATTGACCTATATTTTTGTTAAGAAAAAGTGCATGCTCACTGATTTCCTTCTTGTTATGTCTAATCATATTTTTAAAGACCAGCCATGAAAGTTTGGCACATGAAGTTTCGTTCTCTTCTGAGAATTTATACTTTAGTGTAATTTTAATGTCTTATTTTTGAACATAATTTAAGAAGGATACTCATGATCAATATTTACCAATTTTGCTTTATTTTCTTGAGTACCATTCCATGGTAAACTGTACATGAACTACTAGTTTACTTTAAATACAGACACATATCATTAGAAAACAAGAAAACATGAATAGACTTAGCTTAGTCAGAAAAACCGACCAGACATCTATAAAGAAGTAATTATTCTGTTTTAATTTCATCCTTGTTTTTTAAGGAATCTTGAGTTCACAACTAATTAGCATGAAAGACTCATCAACTGCTTGCTTAAAGAGAAGGCCCAATTTTTACACAGTTGACTAAAATTGAGAGGTCTTCCTTCCCCACTCCATTGGTGAAATGAATAGAGATTTTAATCCTTCAGTCTAATGCACTACGATAGTTAACAATGGACCAGTGCAGCTGCAGTGGTTTATCATTTCTTATGAAGACTTAAGAAAGACTTTTGGCAGAAGATTGCCTCTCAACAAAAGATTTCTGTCTTGTGTTTATTTGGAGAGGTTTTTATTTATTTTTGATAAGTGAAGCATAATTTAAAAATAGGGTACAGAAATAAATGAGGCTGCTCCTATGATTATTCTGCTCTTGGGATTCAAATTCCTTCTACCCCCATACTGAGAAAAGCTTTTAATAAGGATATGTTCCAGAGTCCGTGATAAAAAAGGCTGAGGTTTTGCTAACTTCTGTTAAATAGAAGAGAGATCATATCTGGAAAAGGAGCTAAGAGTTAAAAGGACAAGGCCCCTGTGGAGAAGAGGGAGACTGACGGGAAGATGGCAGCATTCTTCCCAGCTGGAAGCTTGATGGAGGAAGCCCCATTCCTTGCATGGTCAGGTTCATTGACTAGCAAGCAATATTCCCATAGATGACACCCCACTTTTCTCTGATTCATTATATATAATTTGGATGTATTACTGGGAATTTCAAGTAAAGTTTTTATTAGAGCTCCTTATGTAAATTCTATCTCTACTCAAGGAGAGCAGCTCCTTGCCAATATCTCTAATTTGTTCAAAGAATGCTGAAATATTTTCATGTTTCATTTCAGGATGAAGATATCATCCACTAGTGTGGTTCACCACATAGAAAATGAACCAAAAGGAAGATTGCTTTTCTCAAAAAGGAGAATCACAGATCTTCCCTGATGTTCAAGGAATAGGTGTCAAGCTCCCAGGTAGCATAGGTAAATTATTTAATTTTCTCCCCTTAAATCTTCAACTTTCCCAATCATCAGTTTTTCCCTAGTAAGTTGTCAAACTTCAGAATAGCCTTCGCTTCCTAAACTTGCTCTTACATGCTATTTGGAAGCATTTCCATATGCTTTGCATCCTTAAGCCATTTTTATAAACCCCAGGATAAATACATCATTTTTTCATCTTTAAGTGGCCATAAGAAAAAAAATAGATTGACAGAGTCTATTATGGCCCGGAACAGTACCAGACAGAGATAGAAAGGGAGGCACTGTCCATTGTTAAAAAAACAAAATCAAATTTATTAAGGAAAAATAATACGAGAAAGTACATACTCATAAGTAATATATTCATATGCAAACATTATGCAAATGATTTACCAGTAAACAATGTCTAGTTCTATCATGGATTGTTTCATATATTTTTCCTGTGATTCTTGTCTGGGAAATGAATTTCAAGACATTATGGTCTTTGAATGTATTCCACCCTGTAATCATCCTCAATGAAGACGGGAGAAGGAGAACTTGCCCTTTTGTCAATTTTTGTCTTGACCACGTAACATTTCCTTACTAAGAAGCTTTTGGAGAAAGGATTGAGCATCACTATGTAATTGGAAAATTTTAATATGTGCCTAAAACAGAGCTAAGATGTTGCTAGTGAGGGGTAAAATTGCATAAGCTTGTTTTAAAATAAATACATTCTGATATATTTGTGGCCAAGTCCATTCGGAGAAACATCAGTGACCTTTATCTTTTATATCTACAAAATCAGTCTAATGGCTTTTCATCATTCATTTTTAGCCTGCATTGAGGAAGTCACTTAGCTCTTGTTTTTTTTTTTTTTAACATGTGGTAGACAGTCATTCTCTACCTCTATTTCTACTCTTAACACTTTTAAATAATGTTATTATCTTCCTCGTCTGGTAAAGTTTTTAATTTATAAAGAAAACAAACCTTTGGAAGGACTGGGAAATGTGCCCAAATCTATCTACATTAGTCTTAAACATTCAGATAAACATTATAGTCATATTTTGTGGTTGAGTATATATAGCTAAAATATCTGGGTAATTGATTTTTTAATTAAACAAAAATTATATATATTTATCATGCACATGTTGTTTTGAAATATGTATATATTGTGGAATGGTTAAATTGAGCTAACATATACATTACCTAGGATACTTACCATTTATTTGTAGTGGGAATACTTAAAATCTACTCTCTTAGCAATTTTCAAGAATATAATACATTGTCATTAACTATAGTCACCATTTTATACAGTAGACATTTTGAGCTTATTCCTCCTGTCTGCCCTTTGACCATATCGGTAATTGATGTTTAAATTTTCATTGGAGAATGGGTTGTACAGTTGTGTAGATTAATATAAAAATTATATATGCTAATCTTTTACTTTCTCCAATGTTCACATCGTCAATTAAACTTATACAAATGTTTTACTTCCCTCAAATCTTAAAACAAAACATGCCCAAAGATTTTACTCAGCATGTAATAATAACAGCAATGATTACAAAAATAATAAGCATTGGGCATTTATTGAGCATTTATGTTCTATCTTTGTGCTAAATGTTTTCCCAAATTGTCTTTCATTTTATTTCAGCAATGGCTAAATGAATTAGGTTCTATTCTTTACCTATTTCCCTCAAGAAAAAACAGTTCACATTTATTAGAGTTTGTTCAAGATCACGCCAGTATGATGACAGTAGTAATTAAAGATTTTTTAAAATGGGTTGAAACAAAATTTCTGATCAGTGTATTTTGTAGAGTAAAATGGAGATAACTTAATACATATTTGAATTAAAATATTACAGAGAAAGAAATGAAACATTATGTACATACACACAGATAAACACATAATGGTAAAGGCATTCAGTACAAACACTTTAGAATACAATGCAGAGATATTTTGTAAAGTTGACTATTCACCTACAATGTGATACAACAAATCTATTTTTAGTATGTACCTTAGAGAAATTCTTCTACTTGTGCACCAGATTTTGTATAAAATGTTCATAGTTGCACTGGTCATAATTTAAAAAATCATAAAAATATCTTACATTTCCACCGAAAGGAATAGAAAAATAAACTGTGGCACATTCACACGATGAAATGTTATATAGTAGTAAAAATGAATAAACTCTGTCTCTATACAATCATAGGGATGAGTGTTAGATACATAATGTTGTAAAGTCCAAGAATATAAAAGTAGGATACCCTTTTAAATTCACTAGCTGATTATATATTATTTATGGATATCAATAAAGAAAATGATAAATATAAACTTCAAAATAGTGGTTACATCATAGGTAAAGGCAGGATGATGGGATGCGGAAAAACATATAATACAGGGAGATGCAACCATATCTATAACTGTCTAGCTCTTAAGGCAAATCTTAAATTCTGGATGATTTTTCTGTTTGATTCATAATATTTCATCTATTCTTTTTATGAATCAAATATGATATTGAGTGTCGGATGGGTGTGCTCCAGGACATAAAAATTCTACAACTCATATGGAAAAAATGTCAAGAAACTTTTGGGTAAAAAAGAGAAAGAGCAAAGAATAAGGATTTGTCCTGCTTTGAATTAAATGTATCATAACGCTTCTGAAATACAAGTTTAAAACATTAGCAAAGAAATAACAAACAGATGAGAAAAACAAAATAGAGATTTCAGAAACAGATAAATGCATATATGGGAATTTAATATATGATGAGATTCGCATGTAAATCTAGTTACATGCATGGGATAAACGGTGATGAAAAAATTGTGTATATATTAAATATATTGAAATATCACTATGTTCCCCGTGAATATGTACAATTATTGTCAATCAAAAAAGTCCAAAAAATTATCTACCTAAAAGAGTATAAAACTAGATCACTACTTCTCATCCTATTTTTTTGAAAAATTCCAAATGGACCAAGCCTATAAATATTAAAATGAAAACTATAAAGCATTGAAGAAAATAAAAGAAAGTAATATTTTCATAACCTCCAAGTGGGGGAAGAACTAACCCAGCTAGATATTCAGCGGCTATTAAAGCAAATAAAAGAATTAATTACATACAAAATTTTAAAAAATGCTTCTGCTGACAAAATAAAAGGCAGAGATACAGCAAAGAGAAGTTTAAGCAAATATGTTTGTTTTAAAAATTAAAACAAATAGTAGAAAGTAGCAACTCTTTCTATTGAAATGGTTTAAAATACTTACTTTAAACTCAGGATTTTTATTTCTACTAATGCATACATAGGTTTATTGATCTCATTAATTAAAAGGAATTTTGATCTATAAACTTAAGTATTTTTTAGTATTTAGAGGGAGCATTTCTGAGCATGAAAATTTGTCATCTCTATTGATTAGAATGTAGGCAAAGTTTCACAGATCTAATCAAGTGAGCTTTTAGAGTAGTTTTAAAGAACACGTAATGTACAACATATCCCAAACTGGGTGCCAACTGGACCTCTTAAACAAACTCTTATTCTAGAGCTGCACATGCCCCAAGGATGGGTCTTGTAAAGAGACCATTCTCTAGTGCATAATCATCTGCAATGTTGGGGCAAAGTGTAAGAAAATGGGGAGGGCCATCTCATATAGGAATTAGAATAATGAAACTTTTTAATCAAAAATTACTGCTTGATTTTGGGGGGCGGCATAAAAACAAAGTAGCAGTATAGGCAATGACACCATCAGTTCAAGCTGTGCTCTAACAAGGAATATCCAAATTTCTATCACCTTCTTTTTCACATATCAGCTGTTTAAGAATTAGGATCGAAGTCTTTTACTTACAATGCTTTTGCTGCTGTGAATTAATGATCAAAGTGATTTATTATTCAGTTGTTCAACTGCTGCTTTATTTCTGTTGATCTTTGTTTTTCTGCTTAATTTCTATAAATTACTGTACAGTTTCCCATAAGGTATAATTAAGCAGAATTGCTTAAGTTTTAATTATTGTGTATTATAGATGTTGAAAGCAACATTAGCACTTGGCTTTTAAAAATGTGATCGTATATTTATAAGAGAGCATTTATAAACACATTTACATATAGTTAAGATGAAAAAGGTATCTGAATTGTAGTCATTAGCATTTCTTCAAACATATGGCAGAGCAGCGGAGGCCATGGGCCATGCCTTCATTAACTGAACACTGTTTCATCAGTGTTTCAGCTTCCTGCTGTGCCACCCTGTGGCGTCCCCTTCTGTCCCCGAGGTTTCAGTGACAAGGGACAATATGTCCCCAAGGTGAAAATCTGGAAAATATAGCAGATTAGCCCTCAGAGAAGTTCTTATGATTATTTAATCATACTTAGAGAAGAAATACGCAGCACCATTAAACCGGTTTCAATGTTTTCCTGTCAGTTTCCGTTTCTCAGTTGCAGTAGCTGGGGTCGTCTGCAAGGCACGGTGAACATAAGTGAAGTAAAACAAGACACCTTTGTGCTGCCATTAGAAGGCTGACCTGTCCTACATTTGCTGGCATAATGGTCAAAGTCAACATAGGTACTTATAGGTATCATAGGTTAATTATAATTTGTTGGTTATAATGTTTTCAGATGATAAATCAAGATGAATCTTTTCTTAACGATGTTACATATGATAATTTCACTGTACTACCTAAAAAAGCTAGAAAAATGAGTAAAAACTTTGTCTTATAAATGTTATGGCCACTTTTTATTTGTATATTTCTCTGGAATATGAAGAGTAGTAAATCAGAGAGACAAAGGCTCTATCTGTCTCAAAATATCAGTCCCCTTTATATTACAACTGCTAATACTGCACATTAATATAGAATTAGTACTTGTAATATCCATTGACAATAAAATATATAAATAAACATGATTATTAGCTTTTAATCTGAGATTAAAATTTTAAATAATAAATTCTCTTGATACTTGAAAAAGATGTATTTAAAACATGAATATTTTTGGTCATGTTTTTATATGATTAAGTAATTGTCATTAGTTTTTAATAGGTGGGGATGTGAAATCTTAGAAAACTGTCTTCAAGTAATTACTGAGTACATTATATTTACTTCCCTTTTAATGAATGACTATCATACTTGAGAGACTCCCTGGAAAATTGAAATAATAGTGACAAATGGAATAATTCAGAGGTATCTCAATGGTTGGAGCCACTAAAAATAAGGAGGGAAAGAGTAAAAACGTCAATTTTCTACCATTGTTATACAGGTTTTTAGGAAAAGAACTACTGTTAAAAATCTAATTATAAATTCAGGAAAAATTTTCAGTTTATTTAAATTAATAGTCCCATTAATTATGTGATTGTGCATTCAATGACATAATGATTCTTTATAAAAAATTGTCACATTCTAAAAGGAATAATTGAGTCCTGTTATTTTGACCTTTCACTTTCTTCAGTTTACACCACTATATCACAATTTTTAATTTGGATTTTCCTTCAATTTGTAAAATCCCTTCGTGTCCTACTGTTGGGGTCATTTCTTGTATTTAAATTATTTTTTAGGGTAGCATATTGTACTGCAGAGAAAGCAAAAGAGACAAAAAGACAAATATACATAATCTCTTTCTTCAAGGTGGTTATATTCTATAAGATGCTAAACCAAATACACAGTCTGATAGAAGTCTGACTGTGACAAATACTATTCTGTCCTTCCTTTCAAGGATGGATTCTTTGCTTTCTTGTTGCCAGCATAGTAATTAGAACCCAGACTCTGGAATCAAACTGCCTCAGTTTGAAAGTGCACTCCACTACAAATCAGCTCGGAGACCCTGAGCAAGTTATTTAAGTGCTCTGTGCCTCAGTTTTCTCAACAGAAACAATATAAGCTCCCACCTTCATGGTTTGATCAATGGACTAAATAAATAAATTAATTTATGTAAAGTGTCCAGAAGAGCTCCTGGAAATCATTATTATTTAAAGGCCCTTCTCCTATTAAAAAGCAATAAAAACAATTTAATAGCCTTTACCCCTCTAGTGTCCCCACTGTGCACCCAGTTTTGTCCAAATGTTTCTCATTTTCCAGACCAAAAGTTTTGACAGATGCCACTTAATGGCTATAGTCAATGTGAGGGAGAAAGAATGTAGAATGAGAAATATAAAAATGGACCCTTTGTCAGCAATAGCAAAATCCACAACAGGACCAAGTAAGAAGGGTTGTTTTAAACTTATCAGATGAGAACTTCATAAAAGTCAACTTTTGACACAGCACACTCCAAATCTTCTTTCACTGCAATAATGTGATGATTGTTGGTATAATTGAGGGTACAGTTACTAAGATTGCTCTGTGTGCATATACTGAACAAAGGGACAAAGAAAATATAAACAACCAGTGAGCTTATGCTATTGTAAACTATCAGTGTTCAAAAAGCATGTTCAAGGGTGTTCTTAATATTTACCAGAATATGTTTAAATAAAACATTAATTAAATAACATCTATATCTCTTTATGGTAGATCAGTAAGATATGGTATCAAATCATAGAAATACATTTGCTTTGGGGAATTCCCTCTTGGACTCTTTTACTTTTTATCATCTCATAGCATATCACAAGTCCCCAGAAATATGCCATGCTAATATTGCCAACTGAGTTCTTCCAAGCAGAGATGACATCAGCCATCTGTCACACAGTACTAATGCTGGGAAGCAAAGCCAACTATAGAGAAAATAAATACCTTTCATATCGATTAGCCAAATATTTATGTTGAGAATGAAATGATTAAAATCTCACTATTCAAGCTAATTACACTAAGTGAATATTTGCCTCCAAGTGAACGACATACCAGCAGTGTGTTTGCCTTATTACTTTCCTAAAACTAGGCTTTATTGTGAACATGTGTGCTGCACTAGGGGCTTGTGCTAGACTTTGAAAGGTGTTGCAATACATTACCTCAGCAAGCTTTCAGCCTACAGGTGTGTCTCCTGCTGCCTTGGTATATTCAATCTATACACCGTGCTGCAGTGATTTCCAGATGGCTGCACTCTCACTGTATTTTAAGTTCCTCAGTCTCCAAAAGTCTGATGATCTGGAGCTGGTCATTGCAGGGTCAAGCAATTGGTGTTCACTAAGTTTGACTTGATGTTGAAGCACCTATTTTTCTAGAACTGTTTAAAGATGGGCTAAATAGCTACCTGGCTTAATCACAATAGATGATTACATCATTTTCTAAATTGAGTGTCCCTATTTAAAGACATGAGAAGCTTTTCCAAATTCAGTCACAGCTATTGTGGTTATACTGAGTCATTCAGAGTCAATAAGGGGGAAGGCTGAATATACTATGTCGGCTTTTATAGAATGCATATATATAAACACAATTTGTTCTATATTATATCTAAGTCTATGGAGAAATGAGGTATTTCATAATAGTGTATATTTTCCTTCTGGGGAAGAAGTGAAATTCGGTAGTTTATAATTTGATTAAGCAGTAAAAGGTGCTTTGAGCCCTCTTCCAAGTTACTTAAAGGTCACAGTATTGAATGCTTCTGTAAATGCAAGTATTTCCATTTAGTTTGGCTTGATACAGCATACTTTTCTAAAATAAATGGAACATGATGATATGAAAATATTTTGGGAAAGTCTGCAGCTTTGTATAGTAACCAAAGTCAAAGTGTTATGTGACCAATCTAAAAGATCAATTACACTTAAGTCACTCTGGATTGCTATTCCGTGTGGTTTCCAGGGGAGCCCAAACTACAATTGAAATGAATAAACACTTATTTCATCTACTGTCTCTCTCTAAATATCAAATTCTTCAAATGCATAAAAAATGTGAGCAAATGGCTTGCCTTTTTAGATATTTGTCCTGGCCATTGAAACTTTCAGAGTAAAAAGTAATCAAAACCTACTTAGACAGATTTGAATTAATTTAACAAAATCATATCATTTTGTCTAGCAAGTTACTACTAATTTCTTCATAGTAAAGGTGTTAATCTATCCACGAACATATTTGCAAACTATACAATTTTCACTTTGTTACATTATTCTACAATGTTTATTGTAACAAAATCATATAAATTTATGAACCAATTGAGAAACAAAGCAATATCACAATAGAACCCAAAATAATCACCATTATTATAACTAGAGTACGTGGCTCTACTGAACCATTGCAGGTCTCCCCACTTGCTTCCCATCACTCACAGGGAGGAGAATCTGTTCCTGGTATGCAGATAGGCGTGGGGCTGCTGCTGTAAGTAACTAAAGTAACTAACTTCAAAATGGAAAATGGAAATTGTCTGCTAAGCAGATCCATTTATTCTCCAGAAAACTTGCAACCCACCCCAAGGCAGAATGAGTAAATAGGTGACAAAATGAAATTTTCATTTTATAATCCAGAGACTGTAATCTTTTAAAGGCACTGCTTCTGGCAGAGATAAAATAACAAGCATTCTAAGCCAGCATTATCAGCCAGAAAAAAATCAGGTAGATGATATAAGATCTATAGGTAAACCAAATAAGATGTGATAATAAAAAGCATGAGCTCCTAGTTGAGAAACTTGTAAGTCCACCCAAAACATTCTTCTACCCAGCCATTAGGGCCCCCCCCCCATTAATGGATAGTCCAGACTAATTTAACTTTCAAATATAAAAATAAAATTTCAAATATAAAATTATAGCATTAATATACTGATTATTTAAAGAAGAGACAATAATAATAGCATAAATTAGCAGTTACAATCATATCATGAAGAAGGAAAAAAAACCAAAAAAATGAATAAAGAGAAATTAAAATTTTAGTGGAATTAAAATAAATTCTATTAAATAAAAATATAAGTGAAAAGCAAAGAACAGGCAAATAATCAGAAAATGAGAAATAAGAAATTATAAAACTTTGGAAAGCAACTGAAGAATGAATAATACATTTTAGAATATAGAATTTTGTGAGCAAAAGTTAAGTAAGTTATAACAAGGGACACAGAGAATCAAATTGAAAAGAGCTAACAAAATCGAACCAAAATAAAGGGAGAAGTAGCAAAGGGAAAATAGAGGCAAAATCACCCAATAAATGTTGAATTTATTTTTTTCCTGAGTAAGAAAACTTATCTTCCTGAATAAGAAAATCGAAACAGTGAAATAAAAGTAATAGATAAAAAATAAATGACTAAAAAGTCTCAACCGAACCCCCCAAAAAAGAACCAGAAAGCTCTCTCTGATAACCCACTGATCCAATCCAATTCCAATCCAATTCTACATATGTGAAGGGTATAATTTGTACTTGAAAAGTTGAAAAAAATACCAATGCATATAGGCACAAAGACTAAGTCACTTACAAAGAAAAAAATATATATTTGACATCAAGCATTTCTGTGGCCACACTGAATTCCAGAAGAGTGAAACGCTGTTTTTAAGATAGTCAAGAAAAGAAGTGTAATGCCAAGATTTTACACCCAGCCAAGCTGTCACTCAATTTTCATTCAGTGATCAAGTATTTACACACACATAACACTGAATATGTACATGCCAAGGAAAATTGTGTATGCATGAGTATTCTTAAAGTATCTACCAAAGGGCAAGCTTCTCAATAAAGAGATAATTGGAAAATTTGAGCAAAATACTGGTGGTGATTATCAAATAAATTTAAAAATAGATGTATTAGTAAAACAATGGTGAAATAAGAATGGAAAGCTATTATTTTTATCTTATTGATTCCCTAATGATAAATTGTTAAGTCAAAGTTCTAAAACAATATCTGCATATATTCCACATGTATGAAAATGGTGTTTTTTTCCCCAGATACATATAACTAAATAGAGCATGTACTTAGGCCTTAGGATGTATATTATATTATTGAATTATTATCATTATATTGTTATATATTTTTGATAAAATATTTTTAAATTAATTATAAAGTGATCAAAAATTAATCTTATCTAATAGAAATATCATTATATTGGTTTTTATTGCCAAATATGGTAATAGATCCATAACTTGCTAAAATCAACATGCTGAGATATATATAGCAATTAAATTCTAAAAGCCTACAGTGAAGTCCTCTTCCCCACATGTTTTCAAAGTTACAAACTGAAAATGAGAGGGAGAGTAGGAAGAAATCATTTATAAGTCTCATAAATGCCATATAGTAGAGCAATATGGAATAGCCTGATAATATAGTTATTGTTAATTTAACTACTTTTAATAAAATTTGGCATATTTTACTTTAAAAAGTTATCTTGTTAAAGTAATCTAGTTAAGTTCAAATATCTCACAGAGGATATAGTCCTGATGAATTTTTAATTTAAAAAGTGTGATCCCCAATAGATAATAACATCTGAATATTTCTATAAGCCTTTCACAACTAATGTTATTAAGCTGTAGCACTTATGTAATCCATTCTTGAAGTATTTATATTTTTTTCTTTTGCCTTTTCTTTAACTTCAGCTTTTCTCCCTAGATGTTCTCCATTCAAAAATGTGTTGTTTATAATGAAAAAATAAAGAGTTCAACAGCGTATAAATGATGAGTATGGTATTTTTATAAAGATATATCTATCACAAATGTATATAGATTCTAAATACTGCAAGAATGTGTATATAGCAATATGTAACCCATGTATGTGTTTGAAGTTTATGTCTTAAAAGTTTATGTTCTTTTTTCTTTTTCATGTTTTCCCAATAATTCTCTACCAATATACAAAAATGGGAAAATAAAATATACTGTTAATGTATAGAATTTCCAATAATTTCAAAAATAATTTTTAATAATTCTCTACTGACATATAAAAGAGAAGAAATAAAAAAACATTAAAATGGTATATACAGCATGTAAAATGTGTCATGTCAAAATATAACAGTTTTAATTTTTAGGTTACATGATAATGACAATTTAATTTTTCCTTCTTCTTATTAGCTTATGTTTTTATAATAAGTCTGGTCTAATTTATTAAGTAAAAATAATTCCAATATTGATTACTTAAAGTTTTCAGGAATTCATTTTTAAAAACTTACTTAAACATTTTTCTATTTATCTTGAATTTTGGGGCTTATACCATATAATGTATTCCAAAGGAAGACAGAGATTATTAAATGAATGGAGAAGAGAGATGAGAGAGAGAAAGAAATAGAGAGACAGAGAGAGAGATAGAGAGAGAGAATGAGAGAAGAGAGACTAGAGACTACAAGAATCTAGAATTATTTAATAAAAAAGGTAATATTATTAAAGGCCTTCTTTTTTATAAAAACATACTGTATCCAGCGTCAAGAACTGAAAGCCAATGTAGTTAGCAATATAAGTTTTTATAAGGGGAACTATCATGTATAACATATTCCATCAAAAAATGAAAGCATAAACTGAGACATAGTGTCTTATGAGTCTTCCATTGACCTGTAATGACAGAGCAATTAATGTAAACTAAAGCTTGGGACACTGTACTATGCTTCCTGGCATCAAGATAACAGAGTCCCAGGGATTTACTTTCAAATACTTAAGAATATGAAGAAAAAGCTTGAAACAGCCAGACATTTTTCCTATAGCATGTCTTTGTCAACATTGTTTTAAGTCAGTTACTGGATTATGTTCTGTTTGTCACTAATTTATATTATAAGTAAGTATAAAATAAACAGTTTATCTCTCTTGGTTAAAATGATTGCTCCATATTTTAAATACTATATTTGGTCTGGCTTTAAATCTAGAGATAATTACACACCTTCACTGTGCCTCTGCTTGCACATCTATAAAATAGGGCTCATTCAACACATATTTATTGATGATTACACCTGCCAAGATAGGTTGGGTTATACTGTGGTAGCATAAACTCCCTAAATCTCAGTGGCTGCACACCACAAGTTTACTTTCCTATTGTGAAAATCCACTCTAGTCCTGGGCAGCTTTCCACAACAGCTGTACTTCAAGTGTACACTCAGCATTCCAGGCTGCTTCAATGTTTTGGCACTTCCATATGAACACGAGCTTCCAAGATCTTCACACGAAGGAGAAAGATATGTCTGAAAATTTAACAATTAAATGCAACCACCAAGAAGTAACATAAAGCATTTTCACACACATTCCTTTGGAAAAGTGTGTCATATGTCCACCTTTAACTTCAGAGGTTTAGGAAAGAGCAATCCATCTGTGATCTAATATGACAAAAGAATAGATTGGCTCTCATTGGGCAGTAAAAGTGCTTAACCAATCATATTCAAGGTGTCAAGCATTATTCCCAATTCATCAGACAGAGCAATATGCTGAAAATTCTAACTTTACAGATTTCATAGATCTTAAATTGTAGTGATAGCGATGATGGCAGCAGTATACTGAGAATAAATAGATGGAATATATATATATAACACACAGTGAGTGTTAAAGGGAAAAGGGAAGTAGACTAACTGGGATAGCACATAAAAAGATGAAGGTGGCAATAGTTGCTTATGATATTTTTATACAGTTGGAAGGCATAGAACACTGTACTGTTAAGGTGATATTTAAGTAGGAACCTAAAGGAAATGAGACAGAAAGCTACAGATATTTGGGAGAGGGAATAGCAAATATAAAGACTATGAGGCAGGTAAGGGTGTAGCATAGCACATCAAAAGCAAGTAGATGAGTGATGACAGCAAGATGGCAGAATGAAAAATGTCCCAGCCCTTGATCCCACACAGAACCATAGATTTAACAATAATATATGGATCAAAATGTGAGTTGTATTTAACTCATGCTAGTTTTGTGCCCAGGGCCTCATGAAGCATATGCAACTCATACGTCTCTTTACCTTGAGCCGCATGAACTATTTTTCAAGTTGCATGTAACTTACACACAGAAAACAATAAAAAGTAACAAATTTTTCATTATATTAGAAAGGATTGTTTCATTTTCAAAGTTTTTATTCTATTTTTGTAATAAAACACCATGGCCCAGAGGGAAATTTTTTTTTTCTAGTGTGATAGTCAATGTGTTAAAATAGAGTGTTATAATTATAAGATATTTTATGTAAGCCTCATAATAATGAAAAAGAAAATATCTACAGAAGATACACAAAAGAAAAAGGAAAAGGAATAAAAGTATATCAGTACAAAAAAATCAACAGATACAAAAGGAATACAGCAAGAGAGAAAAGAGATAAAAACAATTGCAAAACAGACTGAAAACAATTAAAATAACAATGGTAAGTACCTACCTATCAATAATTACTCTAAACATGAATGGATTAAATTGACCAATCAAAGGACATATAGTAGTTGACTGGATTAAAGAAAATAAAACAAGTTCCATCTAAATGCTTTCTACAAGAAAGTCACTTTATATTTTACATTAAAGTCAGCATAGACTGAAAGTAAATGAAAATAAAAAAGATAGAGATGCAAATCATAACCAAAAGAAAGCAAGGATGGCTATACTTTTATCAAACAAAATAGAGTTTAAATCAAAAACTGTCAAAAGAGAAAAACAGTCATTAGGTAATAATGAAAGTATCAGTTTACCGAGAAGATATAACAATTATACACATGTATGTACTCAACTTCAGAGCACATAGATATATAAAGCAAACATTTCCAGTACTGAAGGAAGAAATAGATTGCAATACAATTACAGTAGATTTCAATATTCCCCTTTCAATAAGGCATAAAACATCCTGACAGAAAACAAATAAAGATACAGTGAATTTGAACAATACCATAGACCAAACAGACCTAAGAGACACATATGGAATATTTCATCCAGTAGCACAGGTTATATATTCTTCTCAAGTGCAAACAAAACATTCCCTAGGATAGATGACATGTTAGTCAAAACAAGACTTAACAATTTTAAGAAGATTGAAATGATTCCAAATATGTTTTTCAACAACAATGGAATGAAACTAGAAATTAATTACAGAAGGAAAACTGGAAAGGTTACAAACATGTGAAAATAAAAAAAAATTCTTGAGTAACCAATGAGTCAAAGAAGAAATCAAAACGGAAATTTAAAACTATCTCAAAACAAATGAAACCAAACACATACCAAAAATTATAAGATGTAGCAAAAGCGGTACTAAAGGAAGTTTATAGCAATAAACACCTACATTAAAAAACAAAGATCTTAAATAAATAACCTAAATTTACATATCAAGAAACTAGAAAAAGAACAAACTAAGCCCAAAGTTATCATACTAGAGATTAAAGCATTAATAAATACAACAGAGATTAGAAAGACAGTAGGAATGAAGAAAACCAAGCTATTTTTTTGAAATGATGAATAAAGTTTGCGAACCTTTAATTGGAATAATTATGAAAAAAAGAAAGAAGACTCACAGAAATCAGAAAAGAAATAGGAAATGTTACAACTGGTGACACAAATAAAAAGGGTGCTGTGAACAATTATATACCAACAATTGAATAACCTAAAAGAAATGGATAAATTCCTAAAAACATGCAACGTACCAAGACTGAACCCTAAAGAAACAGAAAATCTTGTTAGGTCTGTCTTGATATTCTCTGATCCTCGGTTCCCAGTGTCAAGAGTACTGGTACCCAGTTGAGCAGATGACTGAGTGATCACAACCACAAAGCAATCCTTCACAAACCGTTTATTACAGAAAAGAAAGAAACTATACAAATGAAAGTAAAGAAGGAAGCCATCCAAAGTGAAAATACATTCCAGAGAGAGGAATGGGTCAGTCTCCATGAGTGGAGAAAGATATTAAGTATTCCCAGGCAATTTCCTTTTATTGGGCTGGTCCAGGGGAGGGCTTACAGGAAGTGTGGGGTATTATCAAATGATTATCAGGTGTTTTGTGTTTTCCTGCAGTCCTTTCCCCTGATTGGTCCCTGGCTTCTCCACCCTAGGAACCATCCTTCTGGCCTACAGCTACCACCTGCAGATTTGATCCCTACCTAACAATCGGAACGGAACAATAATGAATAAGGAGATTGAATCATTAATCAAAAACTTTCCAAAATAACAACTGCAACCCAGAACCAAATAACTTCACTGATGAATTTTCTTAGTACTAAACATTTTAAAAATTAGCACCAATCCTCTTTAAACTCTTCCAAAATATAGAAGAATAGGGAACACTTTCAAATTCATTTTATGAGGCCAGCATTACCCTGATACCAAAGCCAAAGATACTACAAGAAAAGAAAACTACAGGCTGATATCCCAATGAACATAAATTTAAAAATACTCAATGAAATACTAACAACCCCAATTTAACATCACATGAAAAGATTCATACACCATGATAAAGTGAGATTTTTCTCTGGGATGCAAGGATTGTTCAACATATGCAAATCAATTTACGTATATACCATATTAACATAATGAGAAGAATAAAAATCACATTATCATCTCAATAGATGCAGGAAAAGCATTTGATAAAATTTGACACCATTTCACAGTAGAAAACTCTCAACAAACTAGGTATAAAAAGAACTAAACTCAACATAATAAAGGCCATCTATGAAAAGCCCACAGCTAACATCATACTCCAAGATTAAGAACAAGACAACAGGACCTACTCCTTTTACTTGTATACAGCACAGTATTGAAAGCCCTAGGCAGAGTAAATAGGCAAGAAAAAAAAAATGAATCCAAACTGAAAGGAAGATGGAAAATTATCTATTTTCAGATGATATGATCTTACATGTAGAAAATTCTAAAGACTTCACCAAAAACCTGACAGAACCAAAAAAAAATTCTGTAAAGTTACATGATAAAAGATCAACATACAAAATCAGTTGTCTTTAAATATGCTAACAGGAACTATCCAAAAAGGAAATTAAGAAAGCAATCCATTTTCTATAACCTAAGAAAGAATAAAACACTTGAAAATCAACATATCCAAGAAGTTAAAAGTCATATACACTGAAAATTATAAAACATTGATGAAAGAAATTAAAGAAGACACAAATAAATAGAAAGACATTCTGTGTTCATGGATTATAAGACATAATATTACTAAAATGTTAATACTACAAAAATGATGTACATATTCAATGCAAACCCTATAAAAATCCTAGAAGCATTTTTTACAGAGATAGAAAAAATGCTAAAATTCATATGGAACTATGAAAGACCCCAATAGTCAAATAAATCTTGCAAAAGAAAACAAAATTGAAGTAATCATAGTTCCTGATTTCAAAATTTATTACAAAGCCATGCTAATTAATATAGTATGGTACTGATACAAAATAGACATACATACTAATGAAACAGAATAGAGTCCAGAAATGAATCCACACATATATGGTCAACAGATTTTTAACACTGGTAGAAAGGATTCACAATTGGGAAAAGATAGTTTCTTTAACAAATGATGTTGGGAAGACTGGATATCCACTTGCAAAGAATAGAATTCGAACCTTGTCTTACACCATACACAGAAATCAACTCAAAATATATATTTAAACACAAAACCTTAAGCTTTAGAATTCCTAGAAGAAAACTAGGGAAAAATCTTCATGATATTGGTATTAGGCAATCTCAGAAGAGTTTCAGTTCTTTTAAGATTCTTGATCTATAATTGAATATTTTTCTTAAACATGATCAGAGGAAAAGTGTTAACAGACAAATGCTTCATTTTTCAAAAAAGATTTGTGTAGTATCAAATTTAAGTGAACAATTAATCACTCTATAAATGAATGGATGGTTCTTCTTCAAGATGACATGTTTAAAATTTTGAAAATTTCCTGAAATATAGCAATATTCATTTGTATACTATTAACAGAAAGTTTATCTCTGCAAGAACTAGCAAGTATATTTACATATTTTTTAAGACTTTTCTTTGGTATTGATAAACTTCTCCATATGTCTAAATTTGGATGTGTATTTATTTGTTGGCTAACGTAGGAAGAAGCATATCCAATTTACTGCACAATAATAGCAGATACACAGGGAATCACCACTGTAGGAATAGCTACTTGCACTTAAGGAGTTATGCAATAATGGACAAGGCAAGTATTTTTTTTAGCTGCAGAAGTGATTTTCTTTGCATTATATTGAACAAAATGATGTTTGGAAATGTAAATATGTAGAAGGGGTTATAAGAACGTTGGGCAAAGAAGTGGAGTGTATTGGATAATTCCTGTCTTCCCTCTGCCCCCCAAAACACTCAGGATATTAGTTCATCCAAAGAGAGCAGGATATGCCATAAGTTAAACCAACAAAACACATTTCCTCAGACTTAGGACAGTGATGTAAAGTTAAAAGAAGCAATTGCCTTTCTGGTGCAGATCAGTCATCACAGGACTGATGCAGGATTCTCACAAAGTTGTTTGCTCTATAAGATCATCTTTGAGGTTTATGCTGACTTCATGATGTGCCGTGTGTCTTCTCATCTTTGTTTTTTTAAATTGACAATTTATAATTGTATAAATATATGGGGTACAAAACGATGTTGTATTTTATGAACACAACGGGTAATAATTAAATCAAGCTAGGTAACATGTCCGTCACCTCAAATACTTAACTTTTTTGGTGGTAAGAACATATGAAATTTACTCCTAGAAATATTGAAATGTAAAATACTCTATTATTAATGATATTGATCATTTCTTAGCTTTGGGTCCAATTGATTTCTGAGCCACTAACATCCTCATAATAAGTTCCCTTAGCTAAAGTTAGCCAGTGTTACTTTCCTTTCCTTGGAATTGAGTCTTCAACTGGAATACTATATTACTCTCTCTCTCTCTCTATATATACATATACATATACACATATGTATATATAATTTGATACTTTATAGCAAATTAAAATGATGCATAATCTAGTATTAAAATCAATTTTAAAATGAGGCACATTCTGAAAAGCCACATTTCTCAATATTGCTGTCTGCTAAATTTGCTTCAATGTGTAAAAAAAGAGCATCCCTTCCTTTTGGCAATTTAAATAGTGTTTTCTTGCTTATTATTAAAATTACAAAAAATAAATGGGTAATGTAATAACTGGGCTGGTCTTTAAATATTCAATTGTGAAGATGCTATGGTTTCAAAACATATATCCTGATATGAATTGTTATTTTGCTGTTCTCTATGAAGTTCTGGTTTATTTGGAATCATTTGCATAGCTGAGGTTCTGATTGCTTTGGAGCATCAGAGATTCCTTGGCTATTTACAAAAGTCTCATAATGTTTACCTTGGAGAGCTAGGCAGATTCAGTAAAGAGAATAGGTCCAAATCCAAATGATTTTCTACAGACTTTTTGAACTTTCCCTGTGTATAAGGATTTTTTTTTTTCACCTGTGTTTTAAAGCCAAAATGAACTGCAAAGGAATTAAATGGTATTTCATTAGCTGCCATTCACAGCAATTATCTTTAAATACTGAGAAATTTTATAGAGACAAGTTATTTGTTCAGTTTCTTGATAGGTCTCAGATTTAAAAGCTCCCAAAATATATTATATTACATGTTTCTATAGAGAAAAAAATATAAATATATTTTGCTTTAGGTGCCTAGGGAAATAGTTTTCTCTCAGCTCTTTGAGCTTAAAACTTTTACTTTCTGGGTGGATTTTGCTGTTTTTGCCTGGAGGCCACATTTTTCATAATGAATTAATGTTAACATTTTTCTTCCTTCAAGTACAATATTTTACTGTATCTTTAGAAACATTTGTTATAGAATTATTCCACAAGCTTTGGTGGCCACATCAGAAAACTGCTAATAACATCTTATGTATAGGTGAAGATGACTTTTTTCATTTATTTATTATTCAAAATCTAAAGCTCGTCATAAAGCACCCTTAGGTTTTCATTTATTTGGAGAAGATAATTCATCTTAAGTGGGAAAGCATTATTATATACAGAATTCCTCTTCACTGTGACAATCCGTTCTCAACTGGGGCATTCTGGAGAATTTTAGCAGGTCTCTGAACAACAAAGGGCTGTTACCTGGAGATTAGTCTTGAGTAAAAACATCTTTACTAAAAATCAAGAAGAGATTTTAAAAATATTTCAGTTTTCATTACATTTTTAACTCGAAAACTTATTTTTGTTTTAACAAAGGTATGATTTAACCTACAATTAAACATAATTTCTGAAAAATACTAAAATTTGTCTTTAAACAGTTCATAAAATCTGCTAACTTCTCAAAAATACAAATTTTACAACAATCAAGTCACTGTTTAAATCAAGGTAGCTAGCTGCCACAATAATCAAACCTCTCAAATCTCAGTGACAACTTTTCTCTTGAGATTATGTCCAATGTGGTGGACAGGTCCCCCTCCAGCTTGCAGCCATGTGGTCTGAAATCCATGGCTTCCAAGGCCACAACAGCAGCAGAAGGGCCCGGCAAAGGAAGCACGATGGCTTTTACTGACTCAGCCCACCAACGACTTACATACCTTCTGCTCATTTTTCGTTGGCCAGAAGTGCTCACATGGTCCTAACCTAAGTCTAAGGTTGCTGGAAAATACAGGGAACACGTATAATTTTTAGTGAGAACACTAATATTAAGCCTATTTCTTTTTCCACCAAAGCCACACCATTGACTGAAAAACCACCAAAAAAGGATTTGATGTCTAACTCTATAAATGCAGCTAAAATATTTTCAATTATTGGAGCAAATATAAGAAAGATGGAAATACCCAAATTCAAAATATTGCAATCAATAGCTTGTCTCTGTCAGCTTGGAAGAGCAATCTGTCAATGCTTAAAGCCAATACACGAGTGATTGCATAAATATCAGTCGCCGTAACAAAGCTCAGCTCTTTTATAATTTGACAAGCTACCCAATCAGTACAGCCACTCTGAAATAAAATAGTGAGATTGGAAAACTGAAAAAAGTACTTTGGAAACCTGGCAAAATTTTTCTTTTTCTTAATATATTTGGCTTCCATTTGGGAGAAAATATTAGTTCCAGATAAAGCAATTGCATTGCAATTCAGTCTGAGCACAGTGATTTACCCAAAGCAGAAATTTTATGTGTTAGGGGAATTTTGATTAATTTTTAACTTGAGGTATAGACAGTGTTCTCTCTAATTACCACCTTCTCCAGCTACTTTATATAAAGGAGAGTTAATGAAAACAAATATGTAGAAGTTCCTTTTCTTAAAGGGAGGGAAAAACAAGCCAACATTTACTGGAGTCTTACTATATGTTGAGTACAAAACACAAATCTTCTCACATAAACTTCAATGTAAGTAGCACTAACACTATCATTTTTTTTTAATAAATGAGGAAATTAAGACTCAGAGAGATTAAGAAACCAGTCTTGAAACAGCCTGGATTATAACCCAAATTATAGTTCAAATTTAGCTCTGCAGTATCTCTTCTATCCCCTTTAACCTTAAACCAAAAGTCTGTAATGTTTTGATAGCATATGCATAATAGTAAAAAAATTAATTTTAATCTAGAATCTCAATATGTATATATCTCCAAATTTATATGTATTTTCTAGAATACATTATGTACATTATAAACTAAAAACAAAGTAGGAATTTTGAAAGGATAAAGAAAAAACTAGAAATAGAGGGAATTTTAATTTATTTTTATTGATACAGAATAATTATGCACATTTATGAGATCATGTGTTTCTTTGATGCATGCATATAATGCATAATGATAAAATCAGGGTAATTGGGATACCCATAACCTCAAACATACATCATTTCTTTGTGTTGGGAAGATTTAAGATCTTCTAGCTATTTGGAAATACGTAACACTATAACTTCTTGTTAGTGATAATCAATCTACTGTACTATCAAACACTAGAACTTGTTTCTTCTATTTAATTGAATTTTTATCTAACTGCACATGACAATATTTCATTATATTTTATGGCTGAATAATATTCCATGGTGTAAAAATGTCACTTTTTTATCCTTTCATCCATTGATGGACACTTAGGTTGATTCTATATCTTGGCTATCATGAATGGTGCTGCAATAAACATGGGAATGCAGATATCTCTTCAATGTATTGAGCTCCCTTCTTTTGGACATATACCCAGTAATGGGATTGCTGGATCATATGGTAGTTCTATTTTTAGTTTTCTGAGGAACCTCCAGACTCTTTTCCATAGTGGCTATACTAATTTACATTCCCACCAACAGTGTACTGGTGTTTCCCTTTCTTTGAATCTTAGCTAGTATCTGTTATTTTCTGTCTTCTTGATCATAGCCATTTTAACTTAACTGAGATGATATTTCATCGTGGCTTTGATTTGCATGATAATTAGTAATGTTAAATATATTTTTGTATACCTGTTGGACGTTTTTATTTCTTCTTTTGAGAAATGTCCATTCAGATCTTTGGCCCATTTTTAAATCAGACTATTTATTTTTTATGAGTTCTTTGAGTTCCTTATATATTCTCATTATTAATAATATCTTGTCAGAATAGTACTTTGTGAGTATATTCTCCCATTCTATAGATTGTCTCTTCACTCTGTTGAGTGTTTTCTTTGCTGTGTGGAAGCTTTTTGATTTAATGTAATCCCATTTGTCAAATTTGCTTTTGTTCTCTGTGCTTTAGAGGTATTACTAAAAAAAAAAAAAAAAAAAAAATTCCCAGACCAATGTTATGAAGGTCTTCATTTAGGTCTTTTAGTACATTTTGATCTGATTTTTGTATATGCCGAAAGATGGGAGTCTACTTTCATTCTTCTGCATATGTATACCCAGTTTTCCCAGCATCATTTATTGGAGAGACTATCCTTTTCCCATTGTATAATATTGGTGACTTTGTTGAAAACAAGTTAGTTGAAAGTTCATAAATTTATTTCTGGATTCTCTATTCTGTTCCATTGGTCTATATGAGTGACTGTTTTTGTTAATAGTATCACGCTGGTTTGGTTACTAGACCTTTGTGGTATATTTTGAAGTCAGGTAGTGTGATGTCTGCAGCTTTGTTCTTTTTGCTCAGGATTTCTTTGACTATCATGCTTTTTTTAATTCCATGTAAATTTTAGAATTTTTTTCTATTTTCTGTGAATAATGTCATTGGTATTTTTTTTCTTTTTTTTTTCTTATTTCAGCATATTATGGGGGTACAGAAGTTTAGGTTACATATGTTGCCCTTTCCCCCCTCCCCCCCCCAAGTCTGAGTTTCAAGCATGTCCATTTCTTGGATGGTGCCTATTGCACTCTTTGTGTATGCATATACCCATCCCTTCCTCTCCCTCCCCCCTCTCCCTCTGTCCAACATCCAATAGATGTTATTCTTATATGTACACTTATGTATTGATTAGTTAATACCAATTTGACGGTGAGTACATGTGGTGCT